>VDFB02107049.1:0-67479 GCA_007258455.2 Sequoia sempervirens
CTTAACAGATAATTGTTCATACATTCCATACATTATAAAATAAATCAGAGACATAAGCATTCCATGTGATCCCAATAATATACTTTACATTATGATTGCAACGCTCATTCCCGGAATGAGATTCTTCCAAAACATAAGGATTACATTTACAAATTCCACCTTGATACAAAGAGGGGTATTACATTACATAACAATTGAAAGAATAAAGTATGAAGATTGGGTCCCACGAGCTCTCCATCTGGAAATATCGTCCATACGAACAACTGCCAACTCAATGGATTATGGTGCACGTTCCACCCAACCATGTGATACCCGAAGGATCACCCCTAGTGCTAGGAGATAGTAACAAGAATTCCTAGGCAAGACCTTCTACCTCTAGACATAGGCTACACAAAACTGATACGAAATAAACACAAGTACACATCACATGAATAGGATAGTCAAACGAACAACACTAGTATGACTCTCACATCATTGACATAGGTTACATTGCTTCTAGACATAAAATAGATCGAGTTAGTCACAAAGACCAAACACACAAACAGTTGACTTAAGAAGAGTGTCATCACATAGCTCGTCAAGGGATATCCTCTGGGAATCTTCCTAGGCTCCAGCCCCCACCATGGGTTATCCTGGTGGCCTCTACCAAAATCCTGGCACCCATGCTCACTCATGCGGAGTCAAATACCTCTCGTGAAGATGAGATAAATGACCTTGCTATTCCAGGCCTTCCCGTCTTATCCCAAGTCTAGACAAGCCCTTGGGTCCATGAGCGAGGCATAATTAATCTTGTTTAATGTTTGATGCAACCTAAGCTTCTAAAAGTTTTATTTAGTTATCACTGAATTAACCAGCTTGCAAAGGGTTTCCCTGACACCACTTTGTGTGTCATCCCCCATTGCAAGCCACTCTTCTAAGACAACTCGTGGAATAAATCCACCCTCAAGGGTACACACGTGCGACCTAAGGAGAATGACTCCCATATAGGACCTTAAGTCCTCACAACCCGTCCACAATAACCGGGTTAACATTGGATAAGATTTGACGCACTAGCCCCCAAGAATCCAAAGGTTGACTATCAAAATGACAACCCACAACAGGTTACAAACCCCTATCTGGAAGACTTCAAACAATTGCTCTATACTCCCAACATCGAGCAAGAACGTATAAACATTAAAAACATTTCAATCAATTAAATAAGCTAACATTCAGATTTCCTAAATCCAGTCAATCACAGTTTTCTTTTCTTGCATTTGTCCAATCAAATAAACCAATTTC
The DNA here is from genome assembly GCA_007258455.2 of Sequoia sempervirens. Taxonomy (NCBI): domain Eukaryota; kingdom Viridiplantae; phylum Streptophyta; class Pinopsida; order Cupressales; family Cupressaceae; genus Sequoia; species Sequoia sempervirens. Next base: position 1,279 of record VDFB02107049.1, read on the forward strand.
ATTTCTCGACATTGAAATAAATAAAAGCCATTCATGTATTTTAAATTTCACCATTAAATTCATAATCAAAGCATTTAATAATCAAGTTCATTTGACTAAAATAAATAATTTATTAACTCTAATTTCACAATTATAATCATAATCAAAACACTTAAGTAATGAAGTCATTTGATTAACATTTAAATCAGTTTACTTACTCTAAGTTTACTAATATCTTCATATTCGAAACATTTAATAAAACAAAGCATTTATCTAAAATCAATTAAACTTATTTCAACTTAGAACCATTAATTAATTAAAACTCATTCATACTAAAATACCTTATTCATTGAATATATATATATCATAAAAGTATATATTAAATGCATATATTCTTATGACCTATATTCATTTATTTAAATATTTTAATCTCATTAATAAAGCAATTTAATTGAACTTACTAATTTTTCATAAATGAAAAATATCAAATATACATATGTATACATTATGCATATATATATATATATAATATATTTAAATAAATTATTATTCAAATATTAATTTAATATTATATATATATATTTATATTATATATATAATATATAACATATATATTATATATAATATATATATATTATTATATAACATATATAATATTAAATAATATTTAACATAATAATTAAAAAAAAACGAAAACCAAAAAAGTGAAATCGTTAGGGCACGCAGGCCCTGCCTCCCACGGGCGGCGGGGTCTGTGTGCTCGGTACACAGCCCGCCTCCCTACGGGCGGCGGTCTGTGTGCTAAGCACACAGCTCGCCTCCCATGGGTGGCGGCGACGGTGGCGGTGGGGTTTGACCTCCCACCCCACAACAACAAAAAAAATATTTTATTTTTTGCGTTTTTTTTAACAGAGGCAAAAATACAGGGGTTTCATTGGGTTTTTTCAAAAACCCAAAATTTTTCAAATATAAACAAATATATTTGTATATATATTTGTAAATATAACTATGTATTGATATGCATAGGTATATTTACAAATATATATACCCAAATTTTAATTCCCAGCTCAAATTGTGAAAATAATCCAAATACATTGCAAGAACATAAATAATTTTCTAAAACAACAAAAGGGTTTTGAAAATCTAGTTTAGAAATAGAGATTTCTTTGATTTTCTTCCTATTTCATGGTGTAGTTCTTGTTTGGTTTCCATTTCTAAATCTATCTACAAGTTTGCAAGTTTGAAAGCATTTCCATGGATTTTTCTATTGAATCTAAAAACTACATTTCAAAATTTAAATCTCATTCAAAATGAAGCAAGAAAGTAGAAGGAAGAAATGATGGAACCTTGTGTTTTCTCCCCAAGATTGAAGCTTCCAACAATGGAGAATCCAAGCACTCCTTCAACTCCAAAATTTAGCCACCACCAAGCTCTCCACCAAAACAAACCAAGAATTTTTGCAACCAAAAATGAAGTCTCATCTCTTTACATAGGGTTTTCCCCAAAATTTGGCCAAACCCTAAGATGACCCACTTACTAATTTTTAAATCATTTGAAGGATATTGCATTTTTAAAATTTTAAAACACTTTTATTTTCAAATTGAAATCTCATGTAAATTCAAAATTTCATTTAAAACTAAAAGCTCAAAATTGCAAGAATTCCAAAGTTTCCAAAGTGTGACATTTAAATACATTTCCATTTTTTTTAATATCATTTAAATCAAATCTCTAATATGATTTTCATTTCCATTATAATTTTAAATCTAAATATACAATAAAGTCAAAATAGCTCTTTCATTTAAATTTATCCCTATCAATCTAATTAATTAATAAACTCAATCTAATTTTATTCATTAATTAAATCCATCAATAACTAAAGAAATATTTTATTAATTTAAATCAAAATAACAAATGGAATAAATTGCATTTTCAACATTGAACTAAATACATTAATTCATCATTTAAACCACGTCTACCATTTAATAATCATTAAAATAAGGAAAGAATTAGTGAACCAGAGAGGAACGAATATAAGTCAAACCCGCTAAACCCGACGACAACTATGACTCGGGTGACGACTTGACACAAAAACCTAGCTACTATCTCCCAATCGATTACCATTGGTCAATGGACACGCTCAAACCTGTGAAGCCAGGTGGAGTCGATGTCATGTACCTGTAAACCTGCAAGCCAAGAGTATGTCGAACATGCAATATACATATATATAATAAGACACACCGTGAAGCAAAAATCTCAAAAATCATAGGGTGCTCGCAAGCGAGTGATATGATCCCGTCCCCTTCACCAATACAAATTCTAAACTGACAAGTCTAATCCATCAACAATATAATTGAAGCATAAAGCATTTTAAATTAAACACTGATTACGCTAATTCACAGCATGCCATAATGATAACATATAATTAAAATCCCATCACATCAAATATAATGTTCACATCGCTTAACAAATAGCGGTCAAAGTAACCAAGCATCAAAGTCAAAGTGCTAACAGTAGTGAAGCATACATAAAAACACTGATCAATCAAACAAGCAAAATGGAGGGGTGCTACAATCTTGGTGAAAAGCTAATATGATAATTGGTTAGGCCAAAATGAATGTAGTGTTATTCTTGAAGACAACAATCATGACAATGTGCAAAGTGTTGGAAGACTAAAATCATTGAGAGGGGGGATGAATCAGTGATTTATGAAAGTATTTTTTTTTCAAAATCAAGATTGTAAGTTTTCATTTGATCCAAGAGGACAAAGGACATATGTGAAGTAAGCTTGAATTTTACATCAAAACACCAAATGAAAGTTCAAAGAACAAATTTGACTTGTGCATAAATAGTATTGTATTTATATGAATCGGGAATTTAAACATGAAACTTTAACAGAAGGGAAACGTAACACTTTCACATGTATCATAGCTCACTTTAAATTATAACTTTTTATGCATGAAACCTAACATATATATATTGGAAAATATGAATTCAATATATTTGGTGACACATTTAAAAATAGACAGATAAGAAAAATAACACACATAAAAACATCTCATAACACATTATATGTCCTGAGTGGAAAAAACCTCTCGGGGAATAAAAAACCACTTGAAAAATCTTTCCTTTATTCACTTAGAGCACCAACTCTTTCACATTTAGGGGCACCAACTCCACAAAATACAGGAGCACCAACTTCACAAGTTTAGGAGCACCAACTCCACAAAATTCAGAAGCACCAACTTCATGAGATATAGGAGCACCAACTCCTTTACAATGCAACACAATTACAATATTCTATTAGAACCCTAGAAGTGCAATTTGTAGTCCTAGAATTTCAATAGAAGATTATAAAAAATTTCAATAAGCACATTGAAGAATGTTGTATGAGAATGACAACATCTTCCTTAAATACAATAATATGGGTATCAATATAAATATTTTCAATGTAATCCAACTTCTGGACTGAATACCTAAAACACCATATTCCTCTTTTAGGAACTCATGAAAATGCACGAGAACCATCTTTTAAAGATACTACGAATGATAACCTCTATATGCAATTTGAATAACTACAGACCAACTCGGGTTAAGAGCTTTTAGCAAACTCTTTTAACAAGTCTAAGCAAATACATTAATCTCAAAACAAAAGAGATTATATTCTGTTGTAATTCAAGAAGAGATACCTAGAAACCCTAATGGGTTTATTTTAACCATAATCAACAAGATTTAATCTCTTAAAATACCCTTAATGAAAATATTCCAAAACCAAGATTTTACTCAAATACATACAAATTTTGCATTACCTGATCATGGTGGAAGATAACTGAATAAAAACCATAAAAACTTGTCAAGTAGTTCCATAACTACCCAGCTAAAAGATGACATAAAGTCTTCTCTATCCAACTTCCACATTCGAGCTTTCATTAGCTCACAATCAACGTTCAATATCAATCAATCGAACCATCCTTTATACAAATATTCTTTTAGAGTGTCGATTTGCAAATCAAAAAACATATGACAACTGCTAGGGTTCCAAAACTATACACAATGCATAATAAGTTTTCCCTAGCTTTTACTTTGAGTCTTTCAAAATTTTTATCAAAAACAATGATGCTTTGAAGTTCGGTAACAAAAACTCAATAATATGCATGATTTAATTAGACATCATAAGGATTTTGAATCCGATGTCAAAGTCTTCTACCATGAATGTCGACATACATTATTGCCACATCATAACCAAACATATGCTATTGGTGCCAAGTCACCAATTCAACAATCGATGACTTTCAAAGCAACAAACGATAGCATTCATAGTCAAATACATTCATAATACCTTGCACTTCCAGGTCATCTAATGAATAGAGCTGATAACACATGTTTTGTGGGCTGTAACTCAAAAAATAGGTCAACACTACTCGATACAAGCATTATTCCTGAAATATTTATTCCTTAATATCATTTCCAAGACTTTTAAAAAAGTCAATTCCATTGAAATCAATCAATGCCTTTTTTCACATGCTTAGAATACTCGATACTCTTTAGGAGTATAAATTAAATAATTTTTTTTTACAAGAAATGCCAATGGTGTAAACACCTTTTCATATGACCACGCCAATGGAAGTCAATAATAAACCAAGGCCCCTTATAGCCATATCAAATACTAATGCTGCTCAAAACCAGATCACTCTACAAAGTGATTGATCACAATAAAATAGTGTCATAACTTATATGTTACGAGTAAACATAAGATGTCATGTGAAGACAACTTGCAAAAGACCAAGTTAAACATACCACAATTTGAAAGTGATTAACCTAGATATACCTGAGACTTGTAATGATGACAAATCATATATACCTAAATAACCATGCCATATACCTGAAAAAAAATATATACCCTAAAGCAAATGCATGCCTTGAAACAAACGCATGACCATGTAAATCAATTGTAATCATCATGTGCCACCAACATGTATCACCATATGCCACCAAAACCAACATGTATCGCCAAAACTAGTTTTGTCATCAAGGACAAATAGTCACAATAACCAACTGAAAGCCAACACAAAGAATAGTGACAAAGATCAGTCTAAAGAAGCTTTAAGACATGAGACAAGTGTCAAAATTTTGGCCTTGAAAGAATACTCTATGCCTTTCCTAGGAAACTTTTGACCATTCCAAATCTTCTTCCACATGTCATATTATCATTTTGAAGAAGTCTCCAATAGTTGAGAGTTTAAATGAGTAGTTGTAACTCGTTTTCATGCATTTATGAATAGTTGCAAACATATAGGGTAGTTTGTTGAGTTGTGTAGTAGTTGCAAGTATCTAGGAAGCAATTTTGATCAAGTTTGAAGCTTTCTCAGGCATCTAGGAGCGTTTTTAGGTGCCTTAATGGTGGAAAAGCTCAAGGTATGAAGTTCTCAGCATTTAAACACCTTTTGGAGCACTTTTGAGGGCTGCAAAATAGGATTTTCAGTTTTGGACGACTAAGGAAACTTTGACTCATCAAGATGGTCTGAAGACTTTCTCAACACGTGCCTAATTTTTGGTAGTTGTTGAGTAGCATAAAACCAAGATTTAGGGGAGGTTTTAAGTTAGTTCTTTCTCTTCTAGCTATTATATTGTAACTTTTTGAAGGTTCTTTCAAGCTAGGACAGCCTTGTAACTCATTTTACAAACATGTACAACTACTTGTAACACCTTTTTATCAATAAATTTAAGCATTTTTGGTCTTCTTAGAAGCTATTTTATTGTGTGTAATTAAATGATTGATGAATATTTCTGTGAGTTATGATGATTTCTTTAATGTTTGTCTTATTATCAACACCTTTAGGTAGAAAATGTATGCATTATTGCAAGTTGTGGGTTGTGTAAATGATACAAACAGTTCAAAGTTGTGAAGAGATAGTAGATTTTCCTTTCTTGGATTCTGAACATCATAACCTTCCTATGAAATATTGATGCATGGGCTTAATAAACTTGTGAGTTGTGTATGAACTAGCTTTGTTGTTGATCAATTATGTGTGCAAAGGTAGTTGTGTAGGTCTCAAAAAAATATTTGGTGCATCCCCATATTAGAGTTAGGTTCCATTATATGTTATCCTTCTCTCTTTTTTGAGCAAGCATCATTAGTTTACTTAGTTTAGGTGATAAATCCAAGGGAACCAACCCTCTCTAGAGGTTGATCTCCACAATCTGAGCCCACACTCAGGGAGATCATCCCATGTTTCACAAGGTGGCTGAGTGCTTTCATCATCTCAACAAAGGGTGCACACTTCTATGACAATAGTTTTTGGCATGCTTGGTGGGACCATTTGAGCTATCATAGTTCAAAACTCATCCTATTATTACTGATATTTGGTGTATGTATTAGTAATTTCTACCTTTGGAGGAAAAATATTCACACACTCGACAACTCCAAGTTTGATATATTAGTTTTAAGAAGACTAGTTCTGGTATGTACTTCAAGTTTTACAATAATTAGTCTTCATGATTCTAATTTTTAAGTATTTTATGAGTTTCTAGCTCTTTTAGATGCTTTATAATGTCTTCATTTCAAGGAGATATCTTTCATCACCATCCATTTCATGAAAAACCTACTTATATACCCTCTTTTCAACCATATCAAATAGAACAACTTGTTGGTTTCACTCCAAATGACCTTTTAATAGTAGGTTATCATGATACTTACCATGTTTTCCATCCACCCATCCTTGCTCAACTTTCTTGGTAGCCTTCTAATCAGTCTCAAGAAATCATCACTATACCAAACCAACCTTGTTACCTTTTGCAAACCCCAAAATACTAACAATATGGAGTTTAGTGACATTAAGAGCATATTGATAGACTTCAATAAGTAGTTGGATGATATCAAGAGACAACAAGAATTTTATTTTGAGTAAGAGTAGTTGGATTACCAAGCTTATCAATACCAACATGATATGGATATATAGAGGAAGCAATATGAGGAGTCCCTTGCAAAAGAGATTTCTGCCAAGCAAGAGCAAATGAGTTTGTTGCTTTCCGAAGTGCAAAGACTCAAATCCCAATCAGACTCTTGAATTCCAAATCATCTTGTGAAAGAGGAGGTTCCCAAGTAGGAAATCCCAAGTTTCAAGCAAGGTGAAATATAGGGAAATGTGTGCAATGAATAATGATAGAAAAAGTAGGGTACAATGCACCCATCTCCCTTAGTTCATTAGGGAAAATAGATCCCAAAGAGAAATATTGACTTACAACCCTTAGGTGAGTCAACGTTAAAGGAGATCTAGTTGTTTTCCTTTTGAATCAAGACAGGGTAAATTAGCTAAAGCAACGCTTTGGGGAGATGAATGAAAAATACTAAATAAATGCGAATATGAAATGAAACACATGAAATCACTAAATGAAAACTTAATATGATAGAATCCAAAACCAACTGCAGATCTGAGAAGGTTAAGTATTTTTACACCTTTCACCAAAATGTTGTTGCTGAGTGTCCTCTAAGACTCATTCACCCTAGGGTGAATGGGTCAAACTACAAGGGTTGAAAAATGAATTTCATAGTCCTTTGATTCTATGTTTGTACTTTTGATTCCTCTGAGTTTCAAAGTTAAAAAAATAGAAATAAATTCTAAAAGTGAGTTTTCGTGGCTTGATGACAACTTTGATAACTGTTGTAACTTTGACGACTTTTGCAATTTTTATCCTTTGATAGATCTTTAATCCTTCTTCAACCTAATATTTGTAAAACAAACAAGAGGGATTTTTTTTTCATTTTTGGTGAATGGGAGTTTGCCTTGGTCAAACCCCATTTTGGTAATTAAACCTTGAGTTGAAATAATGAAACATGAAAGGAATGATGAATGAACAATTGCTATGTTGCAACTCACCAAACCCTTGAGTGGAAACCTTGAAGGACTGAAGCTTAGTAGATCTCACCAAGGTCTTGATCTTGAATGAAGTGGCTTGATTGATGATGTAATCTCAATGCTTGAAATTTGACTTGAATGCTTGAAACCTACATCACAATGTTAGCTCCAAAAACATGCGCGATGCTTGATAAATTTGACATGATGCTTGAGATCTTGAATGCTACAACAAATCATGGAGAAATATTCTCTTGAACACCTTTGACAATAATTTTAGCTCTTGTGAAAATTTCCTTAATACCTCTAGATTGCTTTCTCTAGTTTTGAATTGATAAAAGACCTTGTATTTATAGATAATTTTCTAATTTCTCAAAAACTAAACATTACAAGCTGACATTTGAAATTGGAATTGGGATCATAAAAATGATTCCAAAAACATATTTTAAATTTGAATTTACAAATTAAAGGGGACCCATTCTCCCTTGGGAAAATGGGTCTTGACCTAAATTGACAGGAACTATTCATTTCGGGGTGTTAAAAATAATAATTACATTAATTAAATTATGATTCCCCTTTCATAGATTACAATTCCTTAGGCTTGTAGATGCATAATTTTTCCAATTAAAGGCCTAATTAAGTACAATTTAAATTAGGGGACCCAAACATAGTGTAAAAATGTAAAGGAGTACATTTTCCTACACTACATTCAACCCCCACTTTAGTGGGAGGATGAGCTTGCATCAAACTCACACTAAAGTAGACAAACAAGTGTCAAGAGAGGCCTAATCATACAACTGTTGGAAAGATAAGATGGCAAGGATCAAGGAGGATGATCAAGCCCCCAAGATCTAAGATCTCATTGCAACCAACAAAGGCACAAAGAGACACATGCCTATGTTAAATATGCAGTAGCAGGACAAGATACACAAGCATACAATGTCAAAATTAAGGAGAAAGAGAAGAGAGGTGGATGGATCAAGCCTCAACTATATGTCCAATTGATATGGATCAAGCCTTGGCTATTTTTCCAAAAATGTTTACAAGTGGAAACCCGCTGTCCACTATGCAAACAAATGCACTCACATGGGCTAGTGAAATCCATTGTCCACTAGGTGAGCCCTAGAAAGTGGCTAATGGGAAGGCGTGCTAGGTATAGGCTCCCATTGTACTAATCATACTGAAGTTATATATCCTAATAACTTTGATAAGGTGCCACATAAATGGTCACAAGGCTAGCAAGCTGCGTTATGCTAGGCACTCATGAAAAAGGCTCCACTAGAAATCAAGTTGTGTTATGCTTGGTGACCGTGAAAAACATAAAGGCTCCATTAGGAATCAAGCTATGTTATGTTTGGTGGCCTTGATAGATAGAATTGGAAATTCAAAGGATTTTTTCTTAGTTCATGAAAAGTCTCACCTTAGGGAACATCGTGCTCAATGTCTCCAAGAGAGGACTAGTCAAGGATAAAAGATTCACATCTTAGGGAATGCAATTCGTAACATCACCACTAAGGGGATGTCATATGCTAAGAAAGTTCATGCTCTTGAAGGATATCAAAACCAATGACATCACGAAGAAAACACATTACATGGAGTAAGAAGACCACACTTTGAAGCAAACAATGAGAGGGGATGCGTATGCCCCCACTTTAAAGAAATTGATAAACACCATGCTATGAGCAATTAATTTAAAGTAGAATATGATAAATGCCAATATATGAGAGCTTTATTTGGAAAGCCCTATGTAAAACATATGTTTCCAAATAAATCTATGTCATGAAAAGGGGTTTCCCCCAAAATGCAATGCTAAAGATAACATAGAAAAGTACATCACATGCAAGCCAGCTTAAGGCATGTCATATGCATCCCAAGCTTGCTCTTATATATACATGGAAGGCAGTCAACTAGCCAAAAGCGACAATGACAAGTGCCATACTCAAAAAAGGCTACCTAACCCCTTGCCCCAAGGGAAAAAGGTGAGCTGAAAATGGATGATGATACGTTGTTCCTTACAAAAAGGAAATATGATTGCATAAAGCCAAGTTTATACTTTCATAAATGGTAGTGAATATGCTATGATACTACAACTAGCACATTACAAGCAGAAAAAGCTAATGTTATTGATTATAATGAGTAGGAAAAGTATCAATTGATGCATATCTAATGAGATATTTCCACATGTATTTATTAGTTCAAGATGCACCAAGGTTAAAGTATCTATTAGTTCTTAGGAGAATCTTTTGTAAGAGTGTTGATATTAAGTGAAGGATTTTTTTATTCTTTTGTTTCTTTTGAGGGACAATTACCAAGACCACTAGTTGTTTCTTATGTGTTAGGATCTATAGGGACACATATATCTTGTTCTCTAGCACCATAAGTTGTTTCAAAATCTCATAACTTCTTCCATAAAGTTTTTTCATTTCTTTTGGATATGGTGGTTTCTCATGATCACACTCTTCATATGTGGATGTGTAAGTGTTGTTTTCCTTTGCTTTGATAAAAGTTGTGGACTTACATGCTTTTGATGACTCTGCTTGTGTTGATACTATGTTTTTTTCTTTCTCTTTTCCTATTTTGTGTGTAATCTTGTATTCTCCCATGAATTTAGGTGTGAGATCCAATGAACCCCAATCATCATCCAATATCTTTGAGACTCTTTCAATATTATTCTCTTTTTCTTCCTCGTGCATAGGTTCTACTTTTGAAGTTGGTATCAATGTTCTCAAAGGACTTTCCTTGTCTATCTCAGTGTGCAAATAACTTTCTGGGTGAGGGTCAACCTTGATTGTATAAACCTTGTTGTTATAGACATATTTCATTAAACGATGAAGAGTTGGAGGTACCCCATTCATTTCATGAATCCAAGGTCTACCCAAGAGAACATTATATGAAATATTATTGAGCATGACATGACTAGGAGTTTGCAATGTGACCTTTCTAACTCTAATAGGAAAGATTATCATACCAAGTGGTTGTTTTCCCACATTATCAAACCCACAAATAGATAAAGAATCAAGTTCAATCATAGTCTTTTCCACTCCAATATTATCTAAAAATTTTATACTACACATATTAAGAGCCTATCCATTTTCAATGAGAGCTTTTTTTATTCCACACTTATTAATGACAACCATTACCATGAAGGCCTCATTTTGTTTTTGCACTTCTAATGGAGGTAAATCATCTTGGTGGAATGTAATATCTAATTTGATCAAGTTCATACCTTGAATTGGGGCTGCTACATCATTTAGTTACATAGTAGGAGGAATGAGAACTTTTTGTAAAGCACTTTGAAGCATATTATGGTAATTAGGTGAAGCTTGAATAAGATCCCTTAAATAAATCTTAGCGGGAGTGTTTTTGAGTTGTTGCAATGAATAATGATAGAAAAAGGAGGGTACAATGCACCTATCCCCCTTAGTTCATTAGGAAAAAGAGATCCCCAAGAGCAAGATTGACTTACAACCCTTAGGTGAGTCAACCTCGAAGGAGATCTAGTTGTTTTCCTTTTGACTCAGGATGGGGTAAATCAACTGAAACAACACTTTTGGAGATGAATGAAAAATACTAAATAAATGTAAATATGTAATACAACACATGAAATCACTAAATGAAACCTTAATCTAATAGAATCCAAAAATCGATTGCAGATCTGAGAAGGTTACATATTTTTACACATTTCACCAAAATGTTGCTGCTGAGTGTCCTTTGAGACTCATTCGCCCTAGGGTGAATGGGTCTAACTATAGGGGTTGAAAAATGGCTTTGAAAGTCCTCTGATCCTATGTCTACACTTCCAATTCCTCCAGGTTTCACAGTCATAAATTCAAAAATAAATTCTTCAATCCATCTTCAACCTAAGATCTGCAAAAAAAACAAGAGGAAAAAATTATTTTTTTGGTGACTGGGGGTTTACCTTGGTCAAACCCCGTTTTGGTAATTAAACCTTGAATTGAAATAATGAAACATGAAAGGAATGATGAATGAAAAATTGCTATGTTGAAACTCACCAAAACCTTGAGTGAAACCCTTCAAGGACTAAAACTTAGTGGATCTCTCCAAGGTCTTGATCTTGCATGAAGTGGCTTGATTGATGGTGTGATCTTGATGCTTGGAATTATTTCACTTGAATGCTTGAAACCTACATCACAATGTTAGCTCCAAAAACATGCATGATGCTTGATAACTTTGACATGATGCTTGAGATCTTGAATGCTACAACAAATGATGGAGAAATATGCTCTTGAACACCTTTAACAATAATCTTAGCTCTTGTGAAATTTTCCTTAATGCCTCTAGATTTCTTTCTCTAGTTTTGAAATGATAAAAAAACCTTGTATTTATAGGTAATTTTCTAATTTCCCAAAAGTTAAACATTACAAGCCAAAATTTTAAATTGGAATTGGGATCATAAAAAGGCCACCAAAAACATTTTAAATTTGAATTTATCTACTTTAAGGGGACCAATTTTCCCTTGGGCGAATGGGTCCTAACCTAAATTTCTAGGACTTGGGTGTTAAAAATAATAATTGAATTAATTAAATTATGATTCCCCTTTCAGAAATTGCAATTACTTAGGCTTGTAGATGCATAATTGGACCAATTAGAGGCTCAATTAAGTCCAATTTAAATTAGGGAACCCAAACATAGCGTGAAAATGTAAAGGAGTACATTTTCCTACACTACACAAGGTATGCCTTTTAAGTCTTCAAGTCAATCTTTTAAGTTTGAAATTCCAAGTTTTAGGGGCCGACATCCTTTGAAAGATCCTAGTATCCCTCAAGAACAACCTTCTCCAAAATGTATAATTCCTCAAGAAATCCAACAAGACCTTTATAATCAACCTTCTTGTCCTATCACCATTCGTCTTTGCAAAGATAGGCCTATTGTCTACCAAAATAGTTAGTTTAGTGAATAAGGAGGTTTTTAGGGAAGAAGAAACAAATATTTTGTTGTTGGTACACTTGCAAATGAGTTAAAAGAGGAAAAATCAGTCTTGAAGCAAGAGTTTGAAGAGCATGGTTTTTTGGGACAACGGGATAACAAGCAAGAAGGAGGTGACGTGAATGAAGACTTAGCATTTCATTTGATGAGCCTCATTTTTTTTTAATGAAGATGAAGGGAGTATTTAAATTACAACCTCATCACAAGTTTGGGGGTAGAAAGAAGATAACAATTTGCATGAAAAGATGTTGGTTCATGAATTTGTTTTAGAGTCCCTACTAATATCTAGTAGACCTAGTGTCATACACACAATTTAGAGGAGGAAACCTAACTGAACAGTCCACATTAACCCTTGGAAATACTTTTATTAAATTATCGACTTGGGCTAGTAAGCTTGTGATGGTGTTGGCATTGTATGTGCTTTCAGAGACTTGGGACTATCTATGCCATCCTAGTAAAGGTGTTTATACATGCTAAAAATTCATAAACTACATAACAATGATGAGAAGTAATGCTGACACTATTGCTACGGGTTTCTATAGTGTAAGACTGTGACTAGTTCACTATCAAGGAATGAATGTTGGAATTTAACAAATACTACTAACTAAACCTACACTTTGGAGTACAACATGTTGAAGCAATTTAAAGCATGAATGTAAAACAAGATTTATTGATGAATTCATTTACACTAGCATAAGAAATTTAGTTAACACAACATGTGTTTATGAAATGACTGCTATAACATAAGTAATTGTACAAAAAATGAAGTGAGGGACAATTACCTTGAGTGGCCCTTGCTCAAGTGACTGTCTCCATTGATCTAACCCAAATCTAGCTCCTTAGATTAATGAAAGCATAATAACTTAAAACCATTCATTGCATAACCCAAAATATCACATAATATTCTATTGGAATATCTTATCTATGAAATCATGATAGAGTAATAAACATTGTCTGTGTAAGAATAAGAACTAACTAGAAAAATATTTGATAGCTACTATTGAACAATTAACTAACTCTCCAATGCCTCAAACATCAAGCCATACATATAGGCATGGGGGAGTTTATTGAAATAAGACTCTAAAATAAAATCATAAATCACCACTCCCTATATATCAGAGTGTGATAGAAACTAAGTAATCTAAACTTATAATTGAAAAAGGAAGAAGATTCCAAATAGAAATGACCCTGTTGCAACAAGAACTAGAATATGAGCTACTTAAAATAGTCACATTAACATGGTTCTTCTCCTTCATCATCTTTATTAAATGTCGTGATGATGCACAATCATCCTTAATAAGTGCCTCCATCATTGTAACTACCGCACTTAGCTTATTCTGGAACCTCCCCTGCTTTGTTGTCTACAAACTCCTTTGGTTGCAGGCTGTGCCTCCCAATTGCTACGGGCTACATTCTGCCTCCTTTGGCTCCTTAGCTATAAAGAGTTAGTTCATACAACATATGCACAACACTAATAACCATAGCTTAAGCACAAGTATCTATTGTAATTCATACATACTCATACATTAATTATATAATAACTATCACATTATAACCATATTTCCATATACTTCAATTCAGATTCAGGTTTTCATAATGAGCATAAAATATAGTTTAGTGTAGAAATATGTATGAAATAAGTATATGAGAATGTCTATGATTATGCATAAAACATCATAAAAGTAGCTAATAATTAGACCTATCATCCCCACCCAACTACCCATTTTCTTGTCCTTAAGAAAATCAACTAGGGCTAGAGATTGTAGTCTAAAGTGATCTACCCAAGATCTATGAAAATAACCACTCCTTTGTTTTGTTTCAGATAAAATCCTCCATAGCATGCAAGATTGGCCATTCTAGTAACCTCAGCTTTCTCACATTCATCATTCTTCTCCCCTATCCAATGCGGTACTGGTAAAGACACATTGGTGGCTAGAAGGTGAGTGGTAGCCATTTAAGTTCTCTTTCCGTGGCAATATCCATGTATCTACATATTATCTCAATCATGGATATGAAATTATAAATGGATTGGGGATCATTTTCTCTACAACTCAGGGTTAAACTATCCCATCTCTCTTGAACAAATTGGTAACAATGATGGATGAGTCCTACAATCAATATCTGCATTCTTTCATAATCTTGCATTTTCAAATTCATGATTTTCCTACCCACACCTTTGTACTACAAATGTTTTATCCATTCCTCTACGATTACATGGGGGTTTTAAATTCCTTTCTAATTGGGAGAGAAACTAATTTCTCTCTCTCTCAACATACTCTTGCATAATTTCACCCCTATGCTTTTTCATTCCTGAAATATGATGCTAGTGCCCTAATTTGTAAGTCACCCACAAACATTAATGGATTCCATTATGTGTTTTCTAGTGCAACATACTTATGTAAATAGTATTCACATAATTGATCTTGCTCATCAAGTGTGGCATCAACAAAAACATTTAGAAAATCAAACTTCCTACTCATTGCAACTGGCTGATTACTAATCAATCTACTGAACTGATAACTCAAAAAAATTTCTAGCAAGAATAAAGCATATGCCTTGGATGGAGGTTTGCATTTAACAATATGAGCAACTTTGTCTACTACTTCTTCAACCTTGACTGCTAACTTTTTTAATTTAATATCTTTACTCTCTAGTATTCTAGTATGCTCCGAGACCATTGTTTCCTTTTCCTTCTCCCATTTTTCCTTTTGTTGGGAGAAATCTTGAGTGACTTTCCATAGTTGTTATCCTAAGGACATGGTTGTATGATAGGTTGGAGTCTTTATAGTAGGGGGTCTTTTGCTCTCAATTGCGAGCTTTGTATTTCTTGTTTTTACCATGGAAAGTTGTGCTAGTAGGTCCAATTTTGACCCATGCCCATAAGTATGCAATTTATCCTCCAACTCTTCATTTTTCATTTCTCTTTCCTTGTCCTTTTGTTCATAATTTTTTACCAGTTCTTCTAATTGTTTAATCCTTTCCAGTGCTTCTTGTAATTCCTTCCTTACATTTATTTCCTCTAAAAATAGATCCTCATATTTCTCTAAAAATTGTTCATCACCACCCCCAGTGTACTCATGACCCTCACTATTAGGGCTAGTTGATCTGATGTTAGAAGTCTACAAATAATATGCACTTAACTCCTAATCACAGATTTTCCCGATCCAACAAAATTGCGTGATCATGTATTTTAACTGTTGAAATTATGGAAATTAGCATTCACTTGTTCTTATCCAAAATTAATAAAACATAAAATAATTACTTAAATATCATAATTAGAAACTCAAGAAACAAATACTAAAGAGAATTATAAGATAGAAGAGAAGAAGAGAGATCACGAGCTTGATAACGGAGTTCACTCAATTTGAGCTACGTCTCCGGTTCGGCTTCTCAACAAGGAACCGCTTTATTAATGATGCCAAGAAATTATGACTTCTGTACATCACCCAAGCTTTAGTCCTACAATAAAATCTCTCACAATCTCTACTTTTACACTTGAAGATACTGGCATACTCTTCCTTTCTTAGGTTCGGCTTCAATTGCCTCTTAACCCAATTACATAGAAAATTATTACAAAAACAATCTGTCTTCGTGCTTGGATAATCCTCCCTATATGACTAATTCTCTTCAATAGAATTTCTTGTTGAGAAATGACCTCCAAAAATCCCTCTAATTTTTTCACATCACTTGGTTGAAAAATTAAGAACCTACACCCCCTTTTTATACATAAAAATATGCTATATGGGGTGTAACCTCCATATTTAATAAATAACTCCACATGAACAAATAAAACAATAACCCTCTTAAACAAAATAACTCCCTTTTAACAAAATGCCCTCTTTTACAATTCGTTTATAACCTCCCTTTAACAAAAATAACCTTCAATTTTGTCTTAGCCCTCTATTTTCATGTTCTTGGGGCTTTACAACTTACATTTGGTTTATTTGTTTTTTCGGCATTATTCATTTTTAGGGCTATAGTTTATATTTTAAGGTTGAAATTATATTTAGGGGAATTAAATCTTATTTAAAAATTTATGTATACAGAGAGATTTTCCTTTTATCATGAAAAATGGTATGGCAAGAGGATTTTAAGGCATGGGTTAAGGGATCAAATCCCATTAAATCCTCCTTATTTTATTTTTTTAAACCATACATTTTTTTTCCTTTAATAATTATGGTTTAATCCATATTTATGCCAACTCACTACTCCTGCCACCTCATATGCCACTGTCTTTCCAAGTGTCGAGCTTTAGTGCTGCCACGTCATCATTTTGACTAAGTTTGACCAAAACTTTAACTGGTCATAACTTTCACATACGAACTCGGATTTGGTCCATTCAAAATGCGTCGGAAAGCTCTCGTCATTGAGCTCTATGTGATGGAACTAGTAGAGAAATTTTCCATGATCATCAATTTTTATTTTTGACCAACTTTGACCATGTTTTGACCAAATTTTTACCAAGCATATCTCTTGCATACGGTCTCCTTTTGACGTGATTCAAGTTGTCTCGGGATCGTGTTGGCGAGCTCTTCAATTTGAGACCACTTCAGTCTGATTATGAGATTGTGAAATTTTTGAGGTTTCTAGATCCTCTTGGATCATTCCTCCCAATTGAGAAGCTTTTGGACCACCAAAAGTTTGATTTTATACAACATTTAAGTGAGGGCATTGTTGTCTCACTTGCCCAGTATCATTTGTCTACCCTGCTGGAATTCTGAACATTGAATCATCACAAACAAGATGAAAAATGAGATAGCATTGTTGACACAATCAACTGTATATTCACCAATATTCATTGTCTTACCCACCATCCACATAGAGCTAACTAGCACAATGGCAAACAACAAGGCTGAATAAAATGATGAAGAAGAAAAAGTATCAACATTGTGGATCTCTTGAACAGGAACATCATTAGAAAATGAAACATTCAAACCCTCTTTTACCACCTTTGGCTGAAGGCCTGACTCTACTTGCAACTGATCCTCACACTGTGCTATCTATGAAACTTTATCATGATTAGAATCACCATGCTTAGTATCACTAGCTCTTACAAACATAAGGGTTAATGTATTGCTTGCATTCACAGTCATCTTCAAATGCCCTATGTTTACAACAGATTTATCATTCTTCATGCGATGAGCTTTTACCATGTATTCAATTCCATCCTTAAACAAATGATACCTGTTATGTTCCCTGTAGAAAATGGCCTTCCTATTATACAAATAGGGACTTCCCAAAACCATCCCACAGATGTCAAGCAAAATTACATCTAACTCTACCTCATCTACAAACTTGGATGTGATTGCAAATCGAAGTTTACACTGCTGTGACACATGTAGTCGAGCATTACCATGCACCCAACCCAATGGATATGGTTTAGGATGAGGAGTTGTCTTTAATCCCAATTGCTTAACAACTTGTTTAGAGATTAAATTCACTTGTGATCCACTATCTATGAGTGTATCAATTTTACTTTGTTTTGCAATGGCCCTTATATGAAACAACTCATTCCTTTTCCTTTCAATAGGGACTTCATTACACTTTATAGAAGAAGCATGGGAACTAGTACCAGAAATAGGAATATTACCTTTAATACCCACAATTGCTATCTTTGATTCGTCACTAGATTCTGAACCAAGGTCTTGCACGATAGCGGTGGTCTTTTGCTTACCCTTTTGATCCTTGAACCATTTTGGCTTCTGATCAGGATGTAGTTTCCAACACTTTGCTTCTTCATGCCCTTTCTTTTTGTAGTGTGAGCAATAAGGCTTTTCCTCTTCTTTCTTTACAGAAGTTGTCCGTTGCATTTTCTTCTTCCCTTTCTTGCTCTCTTTGTGCTTACTGGATTCCATCAAGAGATTGTCATGGCTATTCCTTGAGCTTGTTTCCAAATGGATAGCTTGCACACTAACTTCATCAATGTTAGTTGGATCAAACATAAGTATGGTATGTTTCAAACTCTCACGTAGTCCACCTATGCACTTTAACAAAGTTTCTTGTGTGTACAATGGAATGCCCCAATTAAAGCTCTTTTCCTAAACTCTTGTGTATATTCCTGAACACTTTGTCCTTTCTCTTGCCTTAATGATTTCCAATTCATCATTACTTTTTGCATGTGTCCTAATGGGTAATTTTTTTTTTAAAGTGCAACTATAAACTCAAACCAAGAAGAAATGATTTTATCCTATTGGCTAATATCTTCTTGAGTCTTACTCTCCCACCAGATTAGCGCTATGCCTCCCAGGCGAAGAGTGGCTAACTGGATCTTTGAAGCATCATCAGTGAACTTTTGTACCCTGCAATAAACTTCAACTTGTTTGATCCAATTGTCAAGTTTCTCTGTATCCAATTCTCAATTATAGGTTGGCAAATCAAATTTAACATCAAGTTTCAACAAAGGCGTATTAGATCCAGACTGTACAGGTTGTTTCTTCTTAGAAGAGTTAGACAAAGAAGAAGAAGAGGATGAAGAATATGAAGAGGACGAGGATGGAGGTTTAGGAGGGTCACCACCACCTCCTATTCTTTTACCTTTGTCTTCTTTCAATGAGGATTCAACTTCCTTCTTCTTCCTATCCTTCCTTTCCTTTTTCCTTTGTCAGTCTTTGTACAAATCTTCGATCATCATCTTCATGTCTAGGAACATTTTGTGAAATACTTCTTCATTATTGAAGATTTCAGAATTGGGAGGTTTTCCTTCTCCTGGTTGTGCCATGATTGATCTTTGAGTGACTCGCCTCGATCCGATCTTTGGATTAAATTCTTCAAGTGTACCTTCTCCTTGCTTCAATTTCAACCTGGTTAAACATTCACCACTTGCAATTTTCCTATTCAACTGCTTTGATACCACTTGATTTGATGTTAGAAGTCTACAAATAATATGCACTTAACTCCTAATCACAGATTTTTCCCAATCCAACAGAATCGCGTTATCATGTATTTTAACCGTTGAAATTATGGAAATTAGCATTCACTTGTTCTTATCCAAAATTAATAAAACATAAACTAATTACTTAAATATCATAATTAGAAACTCAAGAAACAAATACTGAAGAGAATTATAAGACAAAAGAGAAGAAGAGAGATCATGAGCTTGATAACGAAGTTCGCTCAATTTGAGTTGCGTCTCGGGTCTGCTTCTCAACGAGGAACCAATTTATTAATGATTCCAAGCAATTACAACTTTTGTACATCACCTAAGGTTTAGTCCTACAATAAAATCTCTCACAGTCTCTACTTTTACAACTGAAGACACTGGCGTACTCTTCCTTTCTCAGGTTTGGCTTCAATTGCCTCTTAACCCAATTACATAGAAAATTATTACAAAAACAATTTTTCTTCGTGCTTGGATAATCCTCTTATATGACTAATTCTCTTCAATAGAATTTCTTGTCGAGAAATCACCTCCAAAAATCCCTCTAAAGTTTTTACATCACTTGGTTGAAAAATTAAGAACTTACACCCCCTTTTTATACATAAAAATATGCTATATGGGGTGTAACCTCCATATTTAATAAATAACTCCACATGAACAAATAAAACAATAACCCTCTTAAACAAAATAACTCCCTTTTAAAAAAATTCCCTCTTTTACAATTCGTTTATAACCTCCCTTTAACAAAAATAACCTTCAATTTTGTCTTAGCCCTCTATTTTCATGTTCTAGGGCTTTACAACTTACATTTGGTGTATTTGTTTTTTTGGCATTATTCATTTTTAGGGCTATAGTTTATATTTTAAGGTTGACATTATATTTAGGGGAATTAAATCTTATTTAAAGATTTATGTATACAGAGGGATTTTCCTTTTATCATGAAAAATGGTATGGCAAGAGGATTTTAAGGCATGGGTTAAGGGATAAAATCCCACTAAATCCTCCTTATTTTATTTTTTTAAACCATACATTTTTTTTCCTTTAATAATTATGGTTTAATCCATATTTATGCCAACTCACTACTCCTGCCACATCATATGCCACTGTCCTGCCAAGTGGCGAGCTTTAGTGATAACACGTCATCATTTTGACTAAGTTTGACCAAAACCTTAACCAGTCATAACTTTCACATACGAACTCGGATTTGGTCTGTTCAAAATGCGTCGGAAAGCTCTCATTGAGCTCCACATGATGGAACTAGTAGAGAAATGTTCCATGATCATCAATTTTTCTGTTTGACCAGCTTTGACCACTTGTTGACCAAATTTTGACCGAGCATATCTCTTGCATACAATCTCCTTTTGACATGATTCAAGTTGTGTTGGGATCGTGTCAGAGAGCTCTTCAATTTGAGACCACTTAAGTATAATTATGAGACTGTGAAATTTTTGAGGTTTCTAGACCCTCTTGGATCATTCCTCCCAATTGAGAAGCTTTTGGACCACCAAAAGTTTGATTTTATACAACATTTAAGTGAGGGCATTGTTGCCTCACTTGCCTAGTATGATCTGTCCACCCTGCTAGAATTCTGAACATTTGACTCATCACAAACAAGATGAAAAATGAGATATCATTGTTGACACAATCAACTGTATATTCACCAATATTCATTGTCTTACCCACCATCCACATAGAGCTAACTAGGAGAATGGAAAACAACAAGATTGAATAAAATGATGAAGAAGAAAAAGTATCAACATTGTGGATCTCGTGAACAGGAACATCATTAGAAAATGAAACATTCAAACCCTCTTTTACCACCTTTGGCTGAAGGCCTGACTCTACTTGCAACTGATCCTCACACTGTGCTATTTGTGACACCTTATCATGATTAGAATCACCATGCCTAGTATCACTAGCTCTTACAAACATAAGGGTTAACGTATTGCTTGCATTCACAATCATCTTCAAATGCCCTATGTTTACAACAAATTTATCATTCTTCATGCGATGAGCTTTTACCATGTATTCAATTCCATCCTTAAAAAAATGATACCTATTATGTTCCCTATAGAAAATGGCCTTCCTGTCATACAAATAAGGACTTCCCAAAACCATCCCACAGATGTCAAGTAGAATTACATCTAACTCTACCTCATCTACAAACTTGAATGTGATTGCAAATCGGAGTTTACACTGCTGTGACACATGTAGTTGAGCATTACCATGCACCCAACCCAATGGATATGGTTTAGGATGAGGAGTTGTCTTTAATCCCAATTGCTTAACAACTTGTTTAGAGATTAAATTCATTTGTGATCCACTATCTATGAGTGTATCAATTTTACTTTGTTTTGCAATGACCCTTATATGAAACAACTCATTCCTTTTCCTTTCAATAGGGACTTCATTACACTTTATAGAAGAAGCATGGGAACTAGTACTAGCAATAGGAATATTACCTTTAATACCCACAATTGCTATCTTTGATTCGTCACTAGATTCTGAACCAAGGTCTTGCATGATAGCTGTGGTCTTTTGCTTACCCTTTTGATCCTTGAACCATTTCGGCTTCTGATCAGGATGCAGTTTCCAATACTTTGCATCTTCGTGCCCTTTCTTTTTGTAGTGTGAGCAATAATGCTTTTCCTCTTCTTTGTTTATAGAATTTGTCTGCTGCATTTTCTTCTTCCCTTTCTTGCTCTCTTTGTGCTTACTGGATTCCATCAAGAGATTGTCATGGCTATTCCTTGAGCTTGTTTCCAAATGGATAGCTTGCACACTAACTTCATCAATGTTAGTTGGATTAAACATAAGTATGGTATGTTTCAAACTCTCACGTAATCAACCTATGTACTTTAACAAAGTTTCTTGTGTGTACAATGGAATGCCCAAAATTAAAGCTCTTTTCCTAAACTCCTGTGTATATTCTTGAACACTTGGTCCTTTCTCTTGCCTTAATGATATCCAATTCATCATTGCTTTTTGCATGTGTCCTAATGGGTAAAATTATTTTTTAAGTGAAACTATAAACTCAAACCAAGAAGAAATTATTTTACTGTATCAGCTAATATCTTCTTGAGTCTGACTCTCCCACCAGATTAGTGCAATGCCTCCCAGGCGAAGAGTGGCTAACTGGATCTTTGAAGCATCATCAGTGAAATTTTGTACCCTGCAATAAACTTCAACTTGTTTGATCCAATTCTCAATTATAGGTTGGAAAATCAAATTTAACATCAAGTTTCAACAAAGGCATATTAGATCTAGAATGTACAAGTTGTTTCTTCTTAGAAGAGTTAGACAAAGAAGAAGAAGAGGATGAAGAGGGTGAAGAAGATGAAGAGGATGGGGATGGAGGTTCAGGAGGGTCACCACCACCTCCTATTCCTTTACCTTTGTCTTCTTTCAATGAGGATTCAACTTCCTCCTTCTTCCTAGCCTTCCTTTCCTTTTTCCTTTGTCGGTCTTTGTACAACTCTTCAATCATCATCTTCATGTCTAGGAAAATTTTGCAAAATACTTCTTCATTATCAAAGATTTCAGAATTGGGAGGTTTTCCTTCTCCTGGTTGTGCATGATTGATCTTTGAGTGACTCGCCTCAATTTGATCTGTGGATTAAATTCTTTAAGTGTACCTTCTCCTTGCTTCAATTTCAACCTGGTTAAACATTCACCATTTGCAATTTTCCTATTAAACTGCTTTGATACCACTTGATCTGATGTTAGAAGTCTACAAATAATATGCACTTAACTCCTAATCACAGATTTTTCCTGATCCAACATAATTGCGTGATCATGTATTTTGACCGTTGAAATTATGGAAATTAGCATTCACTTGTTCTTATCCAAAATTAATAAAACATAAACTAATTACTTAAATATCATAATTAGAAACTCAAGAAACAAATACTGAAGAGAATTATAAGACAAAAGAGAAGAAGAGAGATCATGAGCTTGATAAAGGCGTTCACTCAGTTTGAGCTACGTCTCCGGGTCTACTTCTCAACGAGGAACCACTTTATTAATGATGCCAAGCAATTGCAACTTTTGTACATCACCTAAGCTTTAGTCCTACAATAAAATCTCTCACAGTATCTACTTTTACAACTGAAGACACTGGTGTACTCTTCCTTTCTCAGGTTCGGCTTCAATTGCCTCTTAGCCCAATTACATAGAAAAGTATTACAAAAACAATCTGTCTTCGTGCTTGGATAATCCTCCTATATGACTAATTCTCTTCAAGAGAATTTATTGTCGAGAAATCACCTCCAAAAATATCTCTAAAGTTTTTACATCACTTGGTTGAAAAATTAAGAACCTACACCCCCTTTTTATACATAAAAATATGCTATATGGGGTGTAACCTCTATATTTAATAAATAAATCCCCATGAACAAATAAAACAATAACCCTCTTAAAAAAAATAACTCCCTTTTAACAAAATTCCCTCTTTTACAATTCGTTTATAACCTCCCTTTAACAAAAATAACCTTCAATTTTGTCTTAGCCCTCTATTTTCATGTTCTGGGGCTTTACAACTTACAATTAGTTTTTTTTTTTTTTTTGGCATCATTCATTTTTAGGGCTATAGTTTATATTTTAAGGTTGACATTATATTTAGGGGAATTAAATCTTATTTAAAGATTTATGTATACAGAGGGATTTTCCTTTTATCATGAAAAATGGTATGGCAAGAGGATTTTAAGGCATGGGTTAAGGGATCAAATCCCATTAAATCCTCCTTATTTTATTTTTTTAAACCGTACATTTTTTTCCTTTAATAATTATGGTTTAATCCATATTTATGCCAAATCACTACTCTTGCCACATCATATGCCACTATCTTGCCAAGTGTCAAGCTTTGGTGATGTCACACCATTATTTTGACTAAGTTTGACCAAAACTTTAACCGGTCATAACTTTCACATACGGACTTGGATTTGTTCCATTCAAAATGCGTCGGAAAGCTCTCATTGAGCTCTACATGATGGAATTGGTAGAGAAATGTTCCATGATCATTAATTTTACTGTTTGAACAGCTTTGACCACGTGTTGAACAAATTTTGACCAAGCATATCTCTTGCATACGGTCTCCTTTTGACGTGATTCAAGTTGTGTCAAGATTGTGTCGGTGAGCTCTTCAATCTGAGACCACTTCTACCTGATTCTAAGATTGTGAAATTTTTGAGGTTTCTAGATCCTCCTAGATTACTAGTTGGGGTTCTTTTCTTGGTTTTGTTTGCAACAAAAATATCCTTTAAATTTGACTCAGAGGTTGTTGATATCTACCATTTCCTTTTCACAAGGACATGTACATTTATGAAAACATTGTCCTTTAGGTTCTGAATTGGTCCCTACTGTCACAATATCTTCTTCTTGTTTCTTATTTCTTGTTCACTCTTCTTGTTTCTCAACACATCCACTCATGATAGCTTTCCTCTTCAGGTGGTATGAACACCTAGGTTGGGTGGACTTCTTTTTCTGCATCTTTGGAGGTGTAGAAGAGGAACCACCTCTCTTCTTCTTGGTCCTTGGCATTTTAGAAAAAACTAGGGTTTCATGAACACCTTATGTTGCAGGTTGATCAAAGGCTACATGTTGTGATCTTTGTAGACTCCACTCCTCTGGTTCTCCCCTGGTATAGGTAGGTGAATTAGTAGGTGAACTAGGGGGAATTTCCCTTAATGGTGTAGTAGGTGAATTTAAGTTCTCTAGGAGAGTTGGTTCCTCAATAATGTTGCTAATATGGTTACAAACTTAAAAGATTTCCCAAGAGATATTTGGATACTGAATCCTTAAGCTTATTTTCACTATCAGGGTAACCAAATAGTAATGTGATAGTGCTGAATCATTTATTTATTTTGACTTAGACCCCATTCTCTCTATATGTTATAGAGAAAATTAGGTACATTAACCAATCTATTGTGATGGAGGTGACTCAAAAGCTTAAAATGTACTATATATAGAAGGGGTTTTCTACCATCACAAGTAATATATTTGATAGTGTAAGAGGCACAAGAATCCCATACCCATGGAAGTGATAACCTTCTAGTGCCTTGTGATGACGAGTCAAGGTTTTCTCTAGGATCCCTGAATTTGTCACTGACAGCTACTACATTTTACCTGACAAGGAATTCAACTCCATTTCTTGGTAGATCAAATACCTCTACAATTGTAGCCTCTGAAGCATCTAACCTTAATCCACGAATAGTGGCTTCATCATGTTGGAGTGTTGCTGCAAATTTCCTTTTCATGTCTTAATTGTATTCTATTAACTTCAGGAAGTAATCTAACCACCGTTCTCATGTGAAAATAGGCAAGACTAATCCATCTTCCAACATTTTCTGGTGTGTAAATGGTTTCCACCTGATGATATCTCCTCCCATGATGGAATAACCTTACTTTGTTCTACTCGAACTTTGCAAATTTCATCACACAATCTCAATTTCACCAACCCTTAGTGTTTGCAACACTTCCACTCCTCAACTACAATCTCAACTGCTATACCCTCTTTCTCCTCTATTTCAGCTTGAGTCAACTTGAATTGGCTTTAAACTAGTTTGGAATTTAAGGAATAGACAACAAAAATGTTGCAGAAAGGTAGAAAGGCAAAGAAGGGTTTGTGTGTTTCTTTTGTGTTTTGCTTTTGGTGGTGAAATTTTAATTTTTTTTAGAACATATAATACACCCCAACTAAAACCTTGAAGTAACCTCACTTCAATGTACCTTACTAGGTGAAGGGAATGATTATCAAATATGGAAATAAGATTAATAAATGTAAAGCATGTAAAATTAAATGCAAGAACATATTGAAAGCAATGTTAATCTATGTTTAATTATGGAAAATTAGTATGTGTACCTGTCACATGAAGTTTATTGAAATTTTCACACGTGTAGCCATGTTTAAAGTGTTTGTTTTATGATTTTGATTGATAGTGATTAATTGTGATAGGTGATGGGTGAAATGACAAGTTGATGTGTGAGAATGAAAAGGATATGAAATGTACGGTTCATGGAATGTGAAGTGATATTTCAAATGCATGAAAAATTGAGATAGGATACATGGAATGTGATGGTGAAGCTGCATGTAGTGATACAACAAGCTTGTGGTTGCATGGAGTGATATGAAAGGCTTGTGGCTGCATGGAGTGATATGAAAAGCTTGAGGTTGCATGTGTGGAAAAAGTGAAATGAATGGAATTAAGTTGGCACAAATTTTTGAATTTTCTGACAGATAGTGCTGCAAATACCTTCTGCAATAGGTCCCTACTGAACTATTGTAGCTTTTATTCATGAAGCTTCAGTTCCTTACTACATTGTGGAGTGAACTTGAAAATGATGGTTGATTGTGTCACCTATGTGATGTGTGCATGTGAATTTGGGTAAGAAATTATACCCGAGTAACCTCAGGAGGTGAGCTATGGAGCTCATCTGTTGAGTCACTATGAGAACTTGTAGTACTTGTTATTGAGTTGTCAACTTGTGGTAGTATGTTTGTATCAGGATTACTACTTGGATCATATAGATGTATGAGAGAAAGAAGGAAATCATCTTTTTGCGCTAGCTTCCTATATATTTTCAATCTATGGCCATTGAATAGTAGTGAATATCTAATTGCATCTATGGTTTGGAATTTGACTACTCCATTTGGAAAAACCTTATGTATTTCATAGGGTCCCAACCATCTAGATTGTAGCTTCCCCTTATAATATTTATATTGAGAATCATATAGTAAAGCCTAATCTCCCACACTAAATTCTTTTGCCTTTATGAACTAATCATGCCATTTAATTCTCTATTTTTGAACTATTTCAATGTGATGCATGGCCTCCATTCTAATTTCATCTAGCCCATTCAAATTGTGTAGCCTCTCCTTCTGTACTACTATTAGGTCCATATTAGCTCCACTGCTGTTCTAAGTGTCTTGTATTCAAATTCAATTGGCAAAATTGTTGTTTTTCCATACACCAATTCATAAGGTGTGAAGGCTTTGGTTGTTTTCCATGTTGTCCTATAGGCCCATACTGCCTCAGGTAATCTAGTTGCCCAATCTTTTTTGTGAATCTGTACTATTTTGGTCAAGATATTCTCTATCTCTTTGTTTGTGACCTCCACCTACCCATTGGCTTGGGGGTGATAAGGTGTTGATTTTCTATGCCTGATTTCATATTCCTGAACCAATTTAGTGATAAGTTCCGAGGTGAATTGGGTACCTTGATCAATCAAAATTTCTCTAGGTAATCCATACCTAAAGATTTCTTCATATATGAATTTAGCTACATTCCCATCTCTAGCAAATTGTAATTCCTTGACTTCAACCCACTTTATCAGATAATCTATGCAAACTAAAATATACTCCTTTTAATTGGATGTTGGTGAGATTGGGCCAATGAAATCTAGGCCTAGTTTATCAAATGGTGTTATTGCCAACTGTGGCTGCAAAGGCATCTCGTCTATCCTTGTTAGATTTCCCATTATATGACATCTTTCATAGCTCCTTGTTACTTTACTAAATCCTTATGAAGAGTTGGCCAATAGTAGCTAGTGGTTAAGATCTTGAGTGCAGTCCTTTTGGCTGCAAAGTGACCCCCATAGGTCTCATCATGGAAAGCTTTTAGTATGTTAAAGACCCCATCCTCCCTTATGCATCTCCTCATGATATTATCTAGATCTATATAGAATAGATAACCAGCTACCCAAGAATATGGAAAGCTTTTATGCACTAACTACCTCGTTTCTCTAGGAGTGAAATGTGATGGTATATGCCTTATCACTAAGTAATTTTCAATATTAGCAAACCAAGGTGTGTGTACATTGAGAGAAAATGAATGCTCATCTGGAAAAAAATCATCCACAACACTCTTTGCTGACTGTGTTGGTAATCTAGATAGAAAATTTTCCACCACATTAGCCTTCCCAAGCTTATCCACTATGGTTATATCAAATTCCTATAGTAAGAGAAACCATACCATAGGTTTATTCATTAAGTACCTTATTGTAGTGTGATATGTATGGATAAATATTGGATACCCTTTGATATAGTGCCTAAACTTGTTGATTGTATAGATAACTACCAACATTTCTTTCTATGTGTTTGTGTAGCCGAGTTATGCTCCTTGTAAGTTCTTATTGATATAGTAAATAACATACTCCTTATTACCTTCCTTTTGCCCAATACTACTCCTATGGAAAAATTAGAAGCATAAGTGTGTATGTGGAAAGGAAATGTCCAATTTGGTCCTCTCAAGATAGGTGCTTTTTTCAAGGCTGTCTTAAGTGGTTCAAAAGAGTGCCAAAATTGTGTAGTCCATTCAAATTCTATATCCTTGGTGAGAAAAATAAATAAAGGTGTTGCAATTTTGCTAAAGTCTTGAATGAATCTTCTATAGTAGCTTGCATGTCCTAGAAAACTTGTTACTTCTCTTTGTTCCTATGGCACATGGAGTGTGGATATTATCTCAATCTTATTTGGATCCACTTTAATCCATCCACTTGATAAAAAATTCCTGGAACAATCCCTTGAGTCATCATCATAAAACATTTCTCATGACTTAGTGAAAGATTGTGTTCTTGACATATTTTCAAAACCTTCTCTAGATCGTTAAGTGCTTCTTTATATGTTTCTCCATAGGTTGTAAATTCATCCATATAAATCTCCACAGAGTCATCAATGTAATTTGAGAAAATACTTAGCATGCCCATTGGAAAGTGGCCATAGCATTGCATAATCCAAAGGGAAGGGAAAATAAGGCATATGTACCCCAAGGGAATGTAAAGGTAGTTTTGTACTGGTCCTCTAGAGATATTCTTATCTGGTTTTAGCCACTAAATCCATCTAAAAAGGAGTACTTTTTACCTTCTAGGGAATCAAGCACTTGGTCAATGAAGGGTAGTGGGAAGTGATCCTTTCTAATGGTTGTGTTTAGCTCTCTATAATCCACACATACTCTCCATTTCCATCCTTTCTTGGGGACAATAACTAGAGGTAACACTCATTGACTATCAAAAATAGGGTAAATGAATCCTACATCAAGTAATTTTTGAATTTCAGTTTTAACTATTTATCTTAAGGTAGGATTCATTATACTCTGGGGTTGTATAATTGGTTTAAAACCATCATTGATGTAGATCCTATGCATGCAAAGATATGGATCAATCCCCTTCATGTCATGGTAGTCCCATGCAAAGGTTGTTGCATGTTCCTGTAGCATAGTGTTTAGGGAATTATACTGTTCTTCAATTAATCCATGTTAATATTCAACATTCTAACTGGCATGATTTATAGTGTCTTGGATGTTGATCGTATAGATGAGAGATCAAGTCCAAAAATATTTGGGATACATTTTAATGGAAATAAAGAATGGAAAATATGGGATACTTCTTTTGCTGAATTTGTAGGTATAGTATTTTGCAAAGGATCCTACAAACATGAAAAATAGTCCTATTGTTGTGGGTTCCTACTACAGTCATTCTATATTATGTGAGCAATTAAATCATCCTCATCTTGAGTACTCAATAGAGGGTTGTATTCAATATTCATGAGAGTATGTAGTGAATAATGGTCTTCTTCATCTATGGTAGGCCAAATGGTCTACCCTAGATCTTCACAAGGTTGGGCTGGTGTCCATAAAGGACCAACTTCTTAGTCATGGTTCCATTTGATATAATCATGTTCCCAGAACTATAACCTATAAATGCATCAGTTGTTGCTAACCATGGTATTCCTAAAATAAGTGGATATCCTGCAAGGTTGGCCTTTTGCTATAAGACTATGAAATTTGTAGGATACTCCCATGAATATAATGTTATGACCAAGTCCTCAATAATGCCCTCAAGTTTCACTATTGACCTATCTGCCAACTATAAAAAAGTGGGTGTAGGTATAAGATTTACTAACTGTAGTAGTTGCATTATCTCCTTGGTCATGACATTAATGGTTTCCCCTAAGTCAATCAAGGTGTTCTTGATAAGGGTACCATTTATCTTAACATCCACTATTGGACTTTTAGGGTTTGTATATTTAAGCTGACCCAATAGGTCTATCTCAACTTGGTTCTGATGTCTTGGAATGGCTAAACACTTAGGGAATAGAGGCTCTAGGTTTGAAATAGTCTAGTTTACTTGATTTGACTCAAGATCTAGAGGTGAATTGTCCAAGGCTTCAACTATGGGTTCCTCATCCACCACCTTAGTGATTTGAGGGGATGAAGGGTGAGCCAGTGTTTTCCTTGACTTGAGTTGGAAATCACTCACCTCTACCACATAAGTAGTGTATTGAATAGACTTGTTAGTGTAGGCCTATTGAATAGGCTTGCTATTTGGGTTAGATGCAAGTTTGGAAGGTAGTGGAGGTGCTCTTGGTGGCTGAGATGTTGGGTTTGATGGATTGGGAATAATGACTTACTATTGTGGCTATGTAGGCAACAAAGGCTATTGGTAATTCATATTTTGGTTCTACCATTGTTGGTCCTTTTGCTATTGTGGTTGCCATTGATTTTGTTGTACTCACCATTGGAGGTTGTAATTAGGCCCTTGTAAATTTTTTTGTGGCCATACGTTTGGTTTTTGTTGGTTCCAATTTTGCTAAGGGTTTCGCCATTGGTTTTGGGGGTTTTCCTAAGACTGGGAGTTCCAACTAGAGAAATTTTGATTACCAACTAGAAATGGTGTATTGAAATTTAGAGGGTCCTAAGGCATACCTTGTCTTGGTTTCCATGGCCTCCTTTGTGCAATGTATAACAAATGTCTATCTTCTCCTTCTAGTGGTTGAAAATCTAGTTTCCCTAGTTTGTCCTTTGTAATAGTGGCCACCCTCTTACACTTGCAATTTGATTTTCTTTGTCTACAATTGGGGAAAAATTTAATAAGCATTACCTCAATCTCTTCTTGCTTTTTCTTTATATGTAGAGTTCCTAGTTGAGTATCCAGGTGACTTATAATATCTTCTTTCATGTTGGACAATAGGTTACTCAATTCTACTTTGGAAACACCATTGGATTTCTTACCAATGGATGATGTTCTTTCCCCCCTTTTCATCTTGGTAAAGGTCCTTGAATAGTTTCTACAAACCTTACAGATTTATTCAAAGGGTAATTGAGACACATCCCTTGACCCAATAAGGTTAAGGGAATCCATGCAATCCTCATTAAATCCTCTTAAAAATACCAACTTCAAGGATTCTTTTGAGAATCTATTATGTGGATTTTTCTTCAAGCAGAAGTGGAACCTTTCTACATAATCCTGCAATGGTTCATCCTCTTTCTGAGACATTCTAAAATTTCATCTCTTCTCCTATCGACTTCTCTACAATAATCCTGGTATTTTTCCAAGAACTTTGTTTTCATAGTGTTCCAATCTAGAACATCTTTGCCCAGTCCGATAAACTACCTCATGGAAACATCCTTCAAATTTGTAGGAAATAATTTGAGCCTATGAGCATCAGTTGTGTAGTCATAACTCCTATATAGGACATTAATCTAGAACAAAAATATGTGTAGATCCTCAGTTACCAAGCCATAAAATATAGACAATGTTGAAGGAGGTATATTCTTCAGAATAGTAGCCCTTTCTTGGTTGGTAATGGGAAATTCAAATGTCACATGTTTTGGTGGATCATCCACCATTGCATCAACCATGGTTTGGAAGCTCTCCTCTATTTTTGTAGTGGATGTTGGTGAAAGGGAAGATTCTTTGTTAGGGATACCCTCGCTTTGATCACTATGATCACCAATATTTTCTCTAGCTTGTTTATTTGAGGGGATAAACCTTCCCAAAGTGTCTCTTTGCCTCCACATACAATAGGTATGACTTTGTATAGCAATGAATCCTACACAATGTTAATGAAATGTTTTGGTATTTGATGAAATAAAACCTAATTATCCTAATACTGAAAGAAAATTTTAAACTATGAAATATTTGGAAAGAAAAATCTTTGAAAGTAGCACCATCCTTAGTAATGGTGCCAAAAATGTAGATTCCTTACTAATGTCTAGTAGACTTGGTGTCAAACACACAATTCAAAGGGGAAAACCTAACTGAATAATCCACTTAAACCCTTGGAAAGAATTTCATTAAATTATCGACCAAGGCTAGTAATCTTGTGAGGGTGTTGGCATTGTATGTGCTTTTAGGGATTCAAGACCATGCTAAAAAAATCATAAACTACATAGTAGTAATGAGAAGTAATGTTGAAACTATTGCTACGGGTTCCTATAGTTTAATACTATGACTAGTTCATTGTCAAAGAATGAATGTTGGAATTTAACTAATACTATTGAGTAAACCTACACTCTAAAGTAGAACAAATTGAAGCAATTTAGAGGATGAATGTAAAAAAAGAATTATTCATGAATTCATTTACACTGTAACACAAGGAATCTAGTTAACACAAGATGCATTTATGAAATAACTTCTATAATAGAATTAATTATACAAAAAATTAAGTGAAGGAAAATTACCTTGAGTGGTCCTTGCTCAAGTGACTATCTCCACTGATCTAACCCAAATCTAGCTCCTTATATTAACACAATCATAATAAATTAAAACCATTCATTACATAACCCAAAATATCACATAATATTCTGTTGGAATATCTTATTTATGAAATCATGATTGAGCAATAAACATTATCTGTGTAAGAACAAGAACTAACTAGAAAAATATCTAATAGCTATATTTGCTACTAAACAATTAACTAGCTCTCCAATGCCTCAACCACTGAGCCATACATATAGGCACGAGGGATTTTATTGAAATAAGAATTTAAACTAAAATCATAAATCACCATTCCCTATATATTAGAGTGTGATAAAGACTAAGAAATCTAAACTTATAATTGAAAAAAGGAAGAAGAGTCCAAATAGAACTATGACTCTACTGCAACAAGAACTGGAATGTGGACTGCTTAAAATAGTCATGTTAAACTCCTAGCTATAACAGGTTTCTTCTCCTTTAGCATCTTTATTAAATATCGTGATGATGCACAATCATCCTTTATAAGTGCCTCCATCATTGTAATTGCTGCACTTAGCTTATTTTGGAACCTCCCCTGCTTTACTATCTAGAAATTCCTTTGGTTGTGGGTTGTGCCTCCCAATTTATACGAGCTATAGTTTTCCTCCTTTGGTTCCTTGGCTACAAAGATTTAGTTCATACAACATATACACAACACTAATAACCATAGCTTAAACATATATATCTATTATAATTCATACATATTCATACATTAATTATACAATAACTATCACATTATAACCATATTTCCATATACTTCAATTCAGGTTCAGGTTTGCATAATGAGCATAAAAGATAGTAAAGTGTAGGAATATGTATGAAATAAGTGTTTGAGAATGTATATAACTATGCATAAAACATCAAAAAACTAGCTTATAACTAGAATCATTAGTTGTCACGCATAAGGAGGGATGCTATGAGGTCAAAATCAAGCCTTTTATACATAAAAGTAAGGAAGAGGTTGAAGAAGACTTATTTTGGGATGATTTGGAGGAATTTTGTTCAAATATAGATGCCAAGAAAACACTAATAGAAGAAGAAAATCCTGAAAAATAGGAGCATAAGGCATAAACCTCTGTGTTTTTTCCAAAATAGTCATAAGAAGTGGTTTTCACAAGTCAGCTAAATGATGAAGAAGCAACCCACAAGCAAGAAACCAACATAGAAGGCTCAAAGTTGATAATTTCAAGAGGATATCCTATTAGACATCTAGCCAAAATGGAGGCCACCAAAGTACCACAAGCCATGCTTGCACCCTAGCATAAAGTTGTAGCTAAATAAGAATGCATTCAACTCACTTATCCACCTCAAAATTACAGTATGTATTGCTAACATGAAGAGGTAAGTGGATTTTTTTTTTTTCAAAAGGTATTGTAGTAGCTGGTTGAACATTTGATATTTCTTCACTTTCTCTTGGCTACATATAAACATGTGAAGGATTATAAATTGGTGAGAAAAGGAAGCTATTTCAAGGAACTGGTTAATATTTTTGTTTGAGCAAGTGTTGTTATTGGTTAGGGTAGGTTAGGATAGGTTTCTGTCAAGTCAATAATTGTTGATGCACATTGTTATTTTGTCTTTTATCCAAGTGTTGAAGCATAGTTTGGGTGTTTGGTTAGCTATCCTTGAAGTGTTAACAATGGGTTTCTAGGATTATTTTTAGTTTGTTTTCAAAATCCCTTGACTCCTATGCCCAATGGATATATAAGGCAGTTGATACTATATGTTTAACATGTAAGCATTTCGTAGAGGTTGTCAAATTTATTAGTGTATTTTCAATCCTTTGGTTTAAATAGCCTTCTAAATAGGTTGTAAGAACATTTACAAGATAGAACCTTATATATCGAAAAAACAAGGATGTGCAATTTTATGCATCAAACCATGATTTTTTGGAAAAAGGAGTAAAGTGTGTGTTTTTTAAAACCTTGGAAAGATTCAATCTCACATTACATGATTTGGGAGGGAAATTTTTAATGAAAAGGTTCAAATTCTCTTTGTGAAGTTTGACCCTTAGGGTTTCCTGTTATGATCGTTTTTCCTTCGTAGCTTTAGCAGGCTACAATGGTGGTCAAGAAGTTAACAGACAACATGGAAGCCTTCAGATTCACAATAAATATTCTAGAAGCCTAAATAATTTGGTCTCCAACTCATGTAAGTGCATGTAATGATATCATTTGGAGCTCATATCTTGAAGAAAGGTATGTTGAGTTAATAAGGGACCTTCCTGTTGACCCACATTTTATGAAAGGGAAAAACCACACAGGTTTTGTTTACCTTGAGCATGGTATTTTTTAAAAAAACCACTTCATAGTAGACTATTCTTAGATGAATTTTTCTGCTAAGAATGCATGAACTATTCGATCCTCTATTGTATGTTTTTCATGTTGTTATCATGCATGTATTCCATGTGAAACATTTGCATGGATAAATTCTTTGACGAAAATGCTACAGTGTTAACAAATTAATTCTATGCATTCTCTAAACTCAAAAATATGTTTGAAAGAGTTGTCTCTTAGGAGGGGTGGATAGGTGCATGTTAGTATAGAAGTAATGACTATATTGATCAAATTGAGTCCATGTGTTGCTAGCAGCTGAGCTAAGTAAGCTTAGGAAACATTTCATCTAGAACCTAAAAAAATGGGGTGTGAATATTCAACCTTATTAATGGACTACTAAATTTTTTGTTGTTTATACTACCCTTTTTCTATCAAAGGATTGGATTATGGTTCTTGACTCTCCATCTTCTTTGAAGAGTTTTCCTTACAAGGTTAATCCACAGACAAGTTATATTAACTATAAGAAAATGAAGGAAACAACACTTTATGTTTTTCCAAAGATATTAATAGTGGAGGAAGGACTGAATTGAAAGAGGCAGTGCACTATCATTGAAAAGGAATAGTTCTCTTATCAAAAGGGCTTGTTGATGTGAATATTCATCCTACCAATTGAGGAAAAATTGATGCACTCAAACACAACAAGAGATTTCAAAGGAGAATCTACATGCAAAGCAAGGAAAATCTCATCAAATTATCGTTATCATTGTGTGTAGTGATAAAAGGGTTTAAAGGAAAATATAATGGTCACAATCATGAGGTTGTAAGACTTGTAGGGTTTTGATACAAGGTGTTTCATGGCCTAGATATCATTAATATTTTTCTTCAGAGAAGAATACAAGATAGATAACTCTGGCATTATAATGGGCTATATGTAGAAGCACTAATAGTTTGTCTCCATGTAGTTAGAAGAAATGATTCTCCATTTTTCTCTCTTGTTGCTCTTTACAAATGGGGCTCTCATCATTCATGATTTTTCTTGTTAAGCACTTATAATGATTCAAGGATTTGTTTTGTGAGCCCAAGTTTTGATTATAAATACCTTATAAGTGATGAAAAATTTGGAAGTGAAACTGATAAATAGTTACAAAAGCTTAGGCTATTGTTGCTCATGCAACTAGAGAAATAATAGAACTTGTCACAAAACAACTTACTCATCTTGAAGCATAGTCATTGGGCTGATGTTATAGCAGCAACATATGTTGCTCTTGAATCTCGAGTCCGAAAGGACCTTAATTTTTCCTTTAAAGGGAGCTTGAATTAGAAAAGACAAAGAAATAAAGAGAAGGCCTTTCCTTAAGTAGGGGTATGGACCACTGTGCAGATAGAGAAATGAGCTCTTATGGTCTTGAAGGTTCTAACTATAATCATTATAAAATAGTAAAATGTGATAGCCAAGAAGGGAAGAAATATGGATGGACTACCAAGATGGAATGGTTTATCATGAAAAAAAATTGAGGGGACAAGTATGCATCTCTTGAAACCCTCTTAGTCATAGTCATGGAGGATACATGAATTCCAATAGATGCATAGTCAATAAAGAAAATACAATGGATTTGAAATCTATAGGGATAGTTAAGTAAAGAAGAATGTGACAATCCATTTCACCAAGTAAGGAGGGAAATTTTATAGTCTTATCAAAAGATAAGGGATAGAGTTAGTGATGTAATTTATTCATGACAGATTTGCCATGAGTCCTTACAACCATAATCACAAAAGAGCACAACCAAAATTGAAAAGGATAGTCCACAAACTAGTAGTTAGAGTGACATGAAGGAAGACAATGTTTCAAGAATTAAGATGAAGGGAATTCATATATCCAAGTGAACATGAGGGACAAACCTTATGACTTCTATGAATATCTAGAATACAAGAATAAAGGACAATAGGCTTGATATTTGGTGATAGTGTTTCAATGATGATGAAATGGAAAATCAAGCTCTACATATCTAATGGTGGAAAATGGTAGAGTTTCGTGCCAAGTAACAAAGAGGACATAGTAATAGTCATAGATGGATAAACAATGAGAACCTTGTGGATATTATATGCCAGTAAGGTAGATGTGGTAGTTTGGTATTATGATACACCTATGGTAGAAGTTTATGAATAGGGAAGGAATATGATTGTGTGAAAAGTTTTCGAGGGTCAAAAAATCATTAGGATTTCACAAGAAAGCAATTCTTGTACTTAACAAAGATGAAGATGCCAAGTGTTTGAAACCTTAAGCTTCAGTCAAAAGATTTTTCATGCACATAATAGTTG
Source organism: Sequoia sempervirens (assembly GCA_007258455.2). Classification (NCBI taxonomy): domain Eukaryota; kingdom Viridiplantae; phylum Streptophyta; class Pinopsida; order Cupressales; family Cupressaceae; genus Sequoia; species Sequoia sempervirens. The sequence continues at coordinate 39,039 of VDFB02107049.1, forward strand.
GACATGTAGCAGAGAGAAAAAGGTCATAGCTATGAAAATTTAAGTGTTTCAAAGTGACAGAGCAACTATGTTCACTTTAAAAGCTTAAGAAAGGGAAAATTTTTGGGCATTCAATTACTATGGTGAGTAAGGAAGAATTGTGAGTAGAGATGCCAATGGTTTGGATACAAAAATAGGTCTTTGAGTGCCAATAATGGCTTCATCTAGGTGAAGACAATGAAGCAAACTGTTTGAAGAAAGAAAGAAAAGTTACCATAGATAGAGTGCATATGATAGGGTCACACGATAATCATATAGTGACAATGGTGTACAATCCAAATAGGCATCAAGGTATCTTCAATGAATGTAGGTTTCAAGGGTGAATGAATTTTTTTCCTATGTTAATAATTGTAGGTTGTATGTTAAAGATGTCAAAACCATGTTGCATGAACTTGTGATTAGGGTGCTCTTGAAGTGTTAATCCAGATATCACTTAGGGGATAGGGCAGTCACTAGGATTTTTATAATGACAACATAGAGGGAGGAATCTTCTAGATATTATGACTTCCAAAATACTGTCCAAAGAGATTCAAGGAAATACAATCTAGAGTAGTATGATAGGTTTGTCATGACTACAATATGGAAGAAGAAATTGAATTTTATAACAAATATATAATCTCAAAAGGATATGTACTAGTAGTATGAGTTTCACAAAGAATGAGAGAGGTAAAGATCTTTTTGAGTATTAATACAAAGATAGAGAGGGTAGTGTTCATGACATTATATGCATAGAGAGTGTGTTAGTATTTTTGAAATCCATGAGAAAATGATGAAAGTGAGGTTTGATGATAGTCCCATAAAGGACCTATAGTCACAATCTAGAATAGAGGGTCTATCATAGAAACCTAAATGGAACAAAGCACACATTATAAAGGACTTTACAGTAGGAGAGAATACAAAGAAAATTCATTATAGACAAATCTATCCTATGCAAATCCTTATATGACAATCCATAGCAAGATCCATTGCAATTAACGATTTATTGAAAAGTTTGTCAGGTGGATTCATTTTTTCAAGTATTGATGGTCTTATGGAAGTGTTGTCTTGTTTAGGATTCTTCTCCATTCACGTTTAGGAAGTCATAGATAGTGGAAAAGGGGTTAGATGTTTAAGGTAGAAGAGTATACCATGTGACTACTATGCCCTATTTGAAGACATCTTGATGAAAGGCTAATATGGTAATTGGTTAGGCCAAACTGAATGTAGTGATAGTCTTGAAGACAATAATCATGATAGTGTGCAAAGAATAGTGATAGGGATCAACATGAAGAAGCTTTAAGATATGAGACAAGTGCCAATTTTTGGCCTTGAAAGAATATTCTATGCCTTTCCTAGGAAACCTTTAACCATTCCAAACCTTCTTCCTCATGTACTATTAGCATTTTGAAGAAGTATCCAGTAGTTGAGAGCTTAAATGAGTAGTTGTAACTCTTTTTCATGCATTTATGGATATTTGCAAGCATATAGGGTAGTTTTTTGAGTTGTGCAGTAGTTGCAAGTGTCTAGGAGGTAGTTTTGATCAAGTTTGAAGCTTTCTTAGGCATCTAGGAGATTTTTTAGGTGCCTTAATGTTGGAAAAGGTAAAGGTGTGAAGTTCTCAACATTTGAACACCTTTTGGACAACTTGTGAGGGCTGTGAAATAGGATTTTTCAGTTTTGGAAGACCAGGGAAACTTTGACCCAACAAGATGGAGTGAAGAGTTCCTCAACACATGCACCTAATTTTTAGCAACTATTGAGCAGCATAAAAGCAAGCTTTAGGGGTAGTTTTAAGTTAATTCTTTCTCTTCTAGCTACCATATTTGTAACTTTTTGAAGGTTCTTTGAAGTTGAGAAAACCTTGTAACTCATTTTATAGGCATGTACAACTACTTGTAACACCTTTTTATCAAAAAATTTAAGCATTTTTGGTCTTCTTAGAAGTTATTTGATTGTGTGTAATTAAATGATTGATGAATATTTCTGTGAGTTATGATAATTCATTTAATGTTTGTCTTATTATCAACACCTTTAGGTAGAAAATGTATGCATTATTGCAAGTTGTAGGTCATGTAAATGATACAAACAGTTCAAAGTTGTGAAGAGATAGTAGATTTTCCTTCTAGGATTGTGAACATCATAACCTTCCCATGAAATATTGATCCATGGGCATAATAAACCTTTGAGTTGTTTATGAAATAGCTTTGTTGTTGATCAATTGTGTGTGCAAAGGAAGTTGTGTAGGTCTCAAAAAAACATTTGGTACATCACCATATTAGAGTTAGGTTCCATTATATGTTATCCTTCTCTCTTTTCTCAACAAGAATCATTAGTTTTCTTTGTTTAGGTAATAAATCCAAGGGAACCAACCCTCTCTATAGGTTGATCTCCATAATCTGAGCCCACACTTAGGGAGATCATCCCATGTTTCATGAGGTGGCTGAGTGATTTCATCATCTTAGAAAAGGGTGCACACTTTTGTGACAACAATTAGAATGGATAATATAGTGGAGCCCCAATCATGTGAATTAGTAAAAAAGACCAATGAAATATGGAAAATCCTTTATATAAGGGGTCTCACTCCTTGTATGGAGAGATATAAGGGTTATGGAAGCACTTTGTTAGAAGAATTTGTTGTAAATTAAAACTTAAGTGTGGTTATCCTACAGGGAGTTAGTTGAGGTTACCAGATTTGATAGATTGGAAAAAAGTTGAGTAAGCATTGAAATCCTTACTCAAGGAGGGATAAAATATTAATAGATAATAGACTAGTTAGGAAAGGTTCTATCTTCCATGATTGTGGGAGGAAATTTATTTATAGATCATGAGATACATAATATTGAAGGGTATCCTCCTAGTGATATATAATCACCATCTCTCTGTGTTGAGCTACTTCCATGACAATAATAAGGTTAGTTTTCAATTTTCCTCCTCTCTTCATTAGACCATTTGGTGCTAGAAGCTAAAAGAGTTAAGGGGATCTCAACCTTACACCAATCCCTAACCTTTCTATTATTCAAGCATGTCATAAATCTTAAACCTAAACCCTTAGTTTCAACTCATACTTTCTTTGGTTGATCCTCCTCTCCTTATGTCCCCAAAAAGAAAGCTCCACATCCTCTTACTTATTATCTAGCCTCCCTCAACCATGTCTCTCATTTATTTTGAAAGTTCCCATAGATCTTCAGACTTGAAGGGTTTGAAGAAAGAGTGAACAAGGATAATAGAAAGACCAATAAAAGGACTCAAAATAGTAATAGGGTTTGATCAAATCAACAAAACCCAAGAAACCAAATGATTGAATTCTACCCATTACCAATGAAGTGATTTAACAAAGATAAAATGAAAGAAAATCAAAAGAACAAGAACATGAACCAAGTTATGTATACTTTTACCTCACCTAAAGAATGCCAAACCCTTATTCCATTATTGAAAATGTGAGATTATGCCTTAGGATATGTGGATTTCTCATGCCTAGCATAACCCAATTGTACAAATTCTTGATGATGATGTGCTATGGAAGCTTTTATTTCCAAATTGAGGAGAGACTTGATCAAAATTGGGGAGGAGATGAATGATCAATGGATTCTTGTTTTATATATTGTTAGGACTTGAGATCAATGGTTGAGGATGGAAGATTACATCAAGGGTTGATGATGAATGAGAGGCAAAAGGCCATGTATGTTGAGGAAGAGATGAGTTAGGAAGAGTTGAGTTAACTAAAGTTACTTCCTTATTTTTAGGAGAGATATTTTCAAACGAGAAGATATTTTTAAATTTAAATTTGGAACCATTTTGGAGGGAATGTGCGACTAAATAAATTAAAAAAATTATTCAATCTTAGAAGAGAAATTAGTTAATTAGATAATTAGGAAATTATTTAATTATGGGAAGTAAGGAAGAATGCATGATATTTAATTAAATAATTAAAATTATTAAAAATTATTTAATTAAAGGAAATGAAGGGAAATATGATGAGTTAATCAAATAATTAAAATTATTTCATTAATAAAAGAAAATATGTTAGTTTAATCAAATAATTGGAAATTATTTAATTAAAATGTGATGAAATAAGGTGATGAGTGATAATGATTGAAAATGATGAATTAGAAGAATGTGTGATGCTTTAGAAATTTTTAGGTGTCTAATTTTTTCCCCTCTTCGAGATAGTGTACCTATTACGTTGTTTCAAAGATATGTTGTTGATTTGGAAAAAATAGTAATAATGATGCCCCACTGTGCCACATTAGACAAATGGATGATGAGAGGATGGTTACTCCATCGAGATATTGATCAAAACAATTATTTTTGGGACATGTTCATAATAGGAAAATGGTATAGGCTCGGTGAAGAAGGGGATGAAAATCAGGTTTAGGTTGGCAAGGAAACTAATCTAGAAGGTTAGGTCATGAAGAAAATGAAATGCAAGGGGTGGGATGGTGGGTATCTAGGGTTTTAAGTTATATATATAGCCCCTTGGGGGTCATTTTTAACTCATTTGCACCCTCCTAGTTTATAATTTCTAGAGCTTTGAGAGAGATTTTTGAGAAAATATGTTATAGATATGGCTGGTCTACCACATGCTATTCACTGAGTCAACAAAGTATGACAATACCTATGGCTAGTCAGAGCACTCTCTCGTTGGTATGTATCAAACCCTTTGGTTGATAAATTTTATTTTAAGCATCATAAATGGTAGGTCTATGGAGTGAATCAATCTAGGATTGATGCTTTTGAAATTCAATGTGATTCTTTTGAAACCCGATGCACTGCTTTTGATAATGTCAAGTCACTTTTGATAAAATGTGACAACATTGAAAATAGTTTGCATATGACTAGCATGTTGTGATGCCTTTGAAAGAATTTTACAAATGATTTTGTAAAGCAACACATTTCAAAAAAGGTTTCAAATGACTAGAAACAACCTATTAGGTTGCATTTGAAATAGAGACTTGCAAAATTAGATATTTTTTAAGTTCTCAACAAATTAAATTTGTAAGAATTATGTGTACATGATATGTTAGATCCTATCTTGTGAAGGGAGAATCATCCCACCATTTTGTAGAGGATCATATATCTTGATGAGTTTTATGTAGAGTTCCTAGGTGTTTTCAAATTATATCACATTGCCTTCATGCCAAAGATTCAAGCACATAGGGTGTTTATGACTGCCCTCATAGAGAGGTGGTACAAAGAGATGTCATCTTTCAAATTACTGACAAGGGAGATAAGCATCACTCTTGAGGATGTATGGAGGATCTTGATGATCTTGATTGATGGTGTGTGAGTTGTGTATGACCCCAATAGTGAGGAGGAGGCTTTGCAGTGAGTCTTCCATGATGAGGAGCTCAACATTGAAGACAATGATAAAGACCTAAGATGAGTGGTCAGAGATATGCTGATCTCCCCTTGGTTATAAGAGGCCTAATTTTTGGAGTTATAGTACCTTATTAGAAATCATGAGTATTCAAAATTGGTTGGAGTCATATCCTTTATAGGATATTGACAATATAATGGTATATGCATGGGGTCCATGTGTGCTAGCCCATTTACACCATGACATGCACTAGGTGGTGTATAGGTCTGTTGAACACATTGTAGTACTAAGAGGGGGTGAATCAACATATATTTTAACTTAACCATTCCCATTTGAAAATAAAAAATCACATCACATGAGCTAAAAGAAGATTAGGAAACAAAACATGCACCGTACAAGGACAACAAGATGTTTATGGAAATCCCAACGAGGGAAAAACCATGGTGAGAGTTAACTCACAATATATGAAGCTCACTGATTACAAAGATTACAATTTTGTTTAAGGATCACTGCCTATGGACTTGCAAACTAAGGCGTATGACCTTAGGGAAAGATACAAAGACATGATGAGACACACTATCTTAGAGAAGGATACATGAAAACTATAATGAGAACTATGAGCATAAACTGCTATAAAGAAGCACCCAACATATGCTGATGTTGCAAACCCTTTTTCACATAATTAATCCTTCACACTAACTTCACACACTTCATCTTCAACATACTAATCAATCTTAATTCTCTACATGATCAATCACCTTCACAAATGATTTTGATCTTCTATAAATATAATTCACAGAAACAAAAAACCTTAATTAGATCAGCTCCAAGATGACCTTTAGAGAAAACACATGAAACTACATAGGTTGGCCCAAACATATACATTATGAAGAGAAAAAGAGTTGTGGATCAACACATGGAATAATAGGACCAAAAAAAATCTCAACACATTATCCAAGGAAATATTAATTAATCAATATCAACCACAGATGAAGGAAACAATCCTGTTGACCCAAACAATGATAACACCACCAAAATTGCACCCCAACTGTTCAACTTTGCACCATCTAGGAGGAGCCAAAATGTTCATGTAGATCGAGATGCAAGAATTATAGTCCATGCACAATATCTTCAGCCATTTTCCAAAGTATATGATCATCATATGTTGGCGCTATTGAAGAAACCCACTAAATATACAAGAACAAAGCATTCCAGAAAAACTATAGAAAACTATCATTTGAAAGTTGATATTTTTGACCACTAAAACACCATATATTACAAGGTAGAGTGAATTAAATGTTACTAATCATATCTACAAAATCCCAAGACCAACACTTCACTTTCAAAGAAATGCAAAGCCTCCTAATGCGCCTATATCAACACATTACACTAACAAAGCATAGATTGAAACACTGTCATTTATAACTTTCAATTTAGAAGGTATGATGAATTGAATCCTTGGATTTAACACCTCCACATCTTGACAACCTTATCTTCTGAACTGCAAGAAAAAGGCTTACACTGTAGAGAAATATAGACCAAAATGATATGACACTACCTTAGAGTATATGCTATAAATGGCTTAGCAATTTTTTTTGCAACTTGTCTCAATGTGTGGTACACCAAATAGGAGTGATATCGAGGTAGAAATGTACGAAAAATATTGGAATAGGTGTACCAACCTCTGCATCATGAATAGACAACAGAAAAATCACCATTCATACTTCTAACTGCATTGTTGACTATATCTTTGCACTTGTACTATCTTTGGAGTATATATACAATTTTAAACACATATTTGGCATCAATCATAACACATCTTGAGTTTCAATCAATGACAGCACTTATTTCCAAAAATCCCTCCCCTTTTTCATTGATGGAAAAACTCATTTATCTACAAGTCTTCTCCCCCCCTTTGAAATCAAGAGCAAAGGGCATAATATCTTCTACTTGTAACAACCCAAAATTGTATGAACTTCCCCCAACTATACAATCTCCCTAAGATGGAGATTCCTAAAAAATAAATTCTATGTACAAATAAAGAGATACTGCAACCCCCCACAAAATAAAGATAGAATTATCTTATTTACACCTCTGTAACTTTTTTAAAGGTAGGATATTATTGTAAATTACCTTAAGTTTCTCTAGAGTTGCAACCCAATCTACTTTTGCTAAAGTGAGAACATTAGTTTTGTATTCAAAATGAATGCACAAATCCTCAACCTCCTCCACATTGCTTAGAGTCTTCATATTTTGTTCAACCTTTTCTACTTTAGCAAGCAACCTAGATAATGAAGCAAGTCTCACATTATCTGCTTCCATTAATTGTCCAAATTTTTTCTTTATTTGCTTGAGCTTTGGTCCTGAAGAAATGACAACTGTAAGTGAATATTTTCAATTTAATCTCTATTTGTCCCATCCTTATCCTTTGATTGATCATATAATCTTGCCATTTGAATGATCTATGACTCAATGGAGTCAATCTGATCTTTGATGCTCTTAGTGGAATAAGACCATTTTAAGCAAAATTGATATAGAACAATAACTTCATCCACATACTTTTTGAATATTTTCAAAATTTCTGGTATATTACATGTGCTAGCACACTGATTAGATACTTCTTCCCTTATTTTATCAGTAGCCTTTCTCAAAGCCTTTTGCTCTACTTTTTTCTTAATGTGTGAAGAATGATCCTTAAAATAATCCATTAACATCTTCAAATTCTATTATAGAGGTAAGGAAGGTTCCATGTTTACGTCTAGTAAACCTTCCTGAATAATTTTCACTACATCATCAATTAAACTAGTCTTCTTCATGTGTTCTTGCATACATGCAAAATATCACCAAGTTGTAGCTTATGGAGGGAGAAATGTTTGAAAAATCAACTTTCCCCTCTTGAGTGGGAATCTACAGAAGCTGGGGTGTTACCATAGGTTGAAACTACATCTGCATCCCTAGTAGGTCCTTGAAAGAATATGATGAAGAAGAACCTTGACCTATAGAAGCATCTTACTTCTTAGCTACCTTCTCCTTTACATCATAAACATTTTTAGGATTGTCTCCTTTTTTTTTTTCATCATTTCTTTAAATATTCGGAGGAGGGACACAAAATTCACCTTGAGCTTCAACATTCATTGAAGGAGCAGTCTCCTCATTTTTCTTTATATCACCATCAGTCATATTTCCCTAAAAAATTGATAAATCTATGTCTTAATTAGACACATTAGGTATATCCTATAGAATAATGTCATTCAAAGAAACTTGATCCTTAGAAGTCACCTCAACCATCTTCATTTCTTCTAGGTTTTTGGCTATCTTTTCATCTAACTCTTTCTCTTCTTGTTCTATCTCCATATAGGAGACTGATTGCACTTCTTGCACACTGGAGATACCTTCTCGTTCTTATAATATAGAGGGTCTTTGTAATTATTTATGACTAAATATGGTTTTCTCACTTGTATTTTCTAGATTAGGTACTTGTGGGTCAACTTCACTGTGCAAAGCATTTATTATTTTCTTTGTGACCTCTTCATTCTCATTCTAGATCTTCCTTTTGACACTTTCATCCAAGCTCATTAGTAGATCTATTCTCCTTTAAGTGTGGAGCTCCCTAACTTGTCTCTAGACAATATTATTCTTTTCATCCTGGGAGATAGAGACCCCAAATTTGTCAATTGCTTATTGTTTCATTTCTTTATCCACCTTGATAACTCCTTATCTTCTCTATATCAAATCCTTAGCAAGACTATCTAGAGCTTTGTCAACAATATCATTGAAGGGAATGCTCTACATGAGCATATATTCAATGACTGCCTTCTCAATTGTTTTCTTGTCTTCAAGAGGGACATCTAGATGTATATCCATTGTATCATTCAATAGGTTATACTCAATAATTCCATTTAAGATGGCCCAAAAATCAAGTGGTTCATGTGTAATTGGAGTGGTTTTCTCAACATCCTCTTTTGCAATCTTCTTCCCTTTCTTTTTTTGTAGGGAGATATTTTATTTTTCAAATTCTTCAACATCATCCAATTCTTCCTCATTGGCATGTATAGCTTTAGTGGCCTTTTTCTTCAGAGGAGTTGCATATGTACCTTTCATTTTACTACCAAATGTTTGTGTGGACATAGAGGGCTGCAGAGCAGATGTAACAATAGAGGAAGATCTACCTGATCTCCTTGGACCTTGACTGGCTTCAGAAGGAACATATTTGGCAATGGAAACTTCCACAAGGATATCAAATGTATTCATTGAAGAAGTACCTAATATCTTGTGGAGCTCATCTTTATCTTTTATATTTGAATACTATGAAGCACCAATCTCCTTAAGCACACTTTTGACTTTCTTTTCACTGGATTCTCTCTGTTTCTAGTAAATCTCATTCATAATTTCTCTATATGTACCAAATATTTTTACTTTGAGATCCTTAGGTTTTGACAATAAAATATCTACATAAACTTGTACAAATTTATTCTCAACTTTATAGGGTTACTAATATATCCATGAAGCTCTAGGTTCCATTACTTCCATAAAATAATGATCCTTGTTTACCATAATTTTTTTCACATTTTTATAATTTTGGACCAAACTAGAAGGTATCCTATATTTTCTTTGCATCTCATTTTGAAAATTCTTGTAAAATCCCCAATATAAAGTAGTCAAAGCTTGCTCATTTTGAAAAAAATTCATATGTTGTTTAATTTGTGTTGCTAACAGATTGAATTTGTCCCACGTTTTACCCTTAAAACCAAGTAAATCATTAAAAAAGAAGAAATTAAGGCATATAATCAAAGACCCAAAACTAAAATTATAATTGGTTCTTTTTCTTTCCTCAAGTTCTCCATTAACTTCTCTCTTAAGAACTCACATAGATTAAAGTCTACACCTTCTTTTACCATTTGTTGTGTGGTGTGAATTGCAGTGGTAGTGGTTGAACCCTCTATATTTTTGAAGTAAATCTTATATGCAATCCCTATAGATACATACTGGAAATTGGGATCAATGATATCATTAACTGTTAGGGCTCTCTTATCAATTTTAGCACCATTGAGCTCCATAACCATTTCATTCTTCATAGATTTTAGCACTGGGACTAATCTAAAGGCACAAAGACCAATAACTACCCTAATTTCATCCTTTGTGATCATGTAGGGTTTTTTAAGCCAAAGGAAGTCCCCATGATTGTAGGTCAAGATAATTCTTACTCATTCCTTGATTTCATAGAAGTATAGAAAATCTTTCTAGATGTCCAACCCTTTTACAACAATATTGTATACTCCATTCTCATTTAGAAATTCATGCCAAACCATTTCAAAAGAAGAGGCATGTTTAATCTCATTCAACTAGGAATAGATGTAGGTCCTTATATCCTCATAGTACACAACATCCATTAGAACTTTTGAAAATACACCAGATTTGTCCACCTCCATTGCTTTGAATAGAAACTTCTTGTATTTAGGCCTTGACCTCTCAACAACATCAATTCCAATGATGTAGCCATGATATCATTTTTTGATACTAGGGTTTTACAAGCAAAACCAAAGAAAATACCTATGAAAACTACTGTTAGGGTTTGCAAACAATGCATTAAAAATATTCTCCAATTCTTTGGACACACTTAATACAATTGAATGAGATCAATTTTGATCAAATAGGAACTAAATATGCTTCACACCAACCCTTGTCACTTTGCATTAAATGCATTTCTTACTATCAATTTTTTATTGTCTATGATATCATAGAGATCCATAATATTTCACACACTTCCACAGAGAGTGTATTTTATTTGGAACTTTAAGCAAAAACATCCATATCACCATTAGGAATTATGCTGAAGACTTCAAAGTTTCATGCTTTTTAGGGGTTTGAAAATATCTACGATTGCAACTTCCCTTGAGCCAATACTTTCTTTTCAGTTACCAAAGGTTTCATCTACACCATGCTAAGGTATAGATTCATTCTTTACTTCACTCACTTCCTTCTTTTTCCATATTTTGTTCATTTCCTTCTTTTGCTAACTAATGAAAAAATTCTTTTGAGGAGAAAAATATCTTGCATTCTTTCCATTGTAAAACCTTGCAATGTGTCCTGGCTTATTGAAATTGTAGTAGATAATACTGGTTTGCAAAGAAAAGTTACTTTTTCTTACATTAGATCTTCAATCAATAATCCTATGACCAAACTTGTTGCATATGTAGTGGCAACCATAGAAAAATTGAGAAGTCAAAGCATTACTAGTCCTTATCATTTTACTTCTACACTTATTAGCCTTATGACCACATTTATTATAGGCATAACACTGACCATGAAATGATTGATAGTTCATAATATTGTACGTTGGAGGCCTAAAATAATTCTAACTCATCTTGATTCTACACTCAACTACCTTATGGCCAAACTTATTACAAACATAGAATTTTCCTTTGAACCTGATAGGAGCATTTTGTTTAGGGGTAAGATTTTTGAAATTCTTCTTCTTGTTTCAGATAGGGATGAAACCACCTTCTTTATTGTTTCCTTGATTTGTCTTTGCATTTCTAGAGAATGTCTCTTTAGTTTTTTTAGTTCAGGATTTCTCCTCCCTTATTTTAGGCATTTTTTTTGCTTTGAAGTTATCATACATGTTTATAGATGCATTATTCATAGGACTTTTTGTAAAGACCCACACTTCCTTGAACCAAAAATTTCACTATATTTTTTTTCAAGTAAATCCCTTAATGTCTTGCTCAATTATTTGTATACTCAAGAACTTCTATCCATACAGGATAGGCATCTATCCATCCGGGATAGGAATCTAACCATACGGGTTAGGATAATGTCCATTTGGGACCAATATTCATCTATCCATCCAGGATAGGCATCTAACCTTTCAGGTTAGGTTAATGTCCATTTGGGGACCAAGATCTATCTATCTAAATAAGGTAGACATCTAACCACATGGGTTAGAAAATACTCTGGCCAGAGACTTAGACTCATCAGGACCATCCGGGTCCTGAGTCACTCTCTAAAGACTACACTCCCCTACTAGGAGTGCACCAAGGTCAACGTCCTTAGGAGTATGTGAGATAATAATAAAAGCTTGAGTCCCACCTCAGAATTTGGCCTAAAGCCTCGAGGAATCAAGCGAATCCATCCGGGATTCCTTCTGAGTATAACAAGTAATCTCTAACTTCAATTTTAATATTTATTTATCTTCCTTTATCTTGAGGTATCTTAACAAGTCCAATAAGGTAAACACCCTTAACCAATCCTAAATCCCCACCCCGAGCGCCTGGGTACTAGGGACAACTCTGTCCCTAGACTGCCTACATACACCGTTTCAGCACGGGATCAAGGCGTATAATATGTAGTTCTATTTTCTAATCTATTGTTGGATGTAAACTGTTTTGTGGGTACGCGACCCTTTCTAGGGCCATCTCCCCAGACAGTTTCTCTTCGGTTGCTACCCACATGAGGGAGCATAAAGATTCATGGTGATCTTTTGCTTGTTTCCTAATTCATCTATGTCCTAAATTCTTATAAGTCACGTCACCCTTTCCCATTGAACAACAAATTATCAAAGATAAAAGAATTAAAAAGTCAATTTACATGCCCAAACTCTATTGGGGTTTTCTATGATTTTCACTAGCGGATGTAAGTCCATTATAGTATTATCTTTTTTAGATTATCGATCCAAGAGGGATTTCCCGCCCCTTGGATTTTAACTCCAAAAATATTCCTTATTACTCCTCGGCGATTTATAGGGACGATGCCACAGACGCCGTTGTTGCAGCTTTATTAGACTATAAGTGTAGTAACTCAAGCGCGACGACATTACCCGTAAATGTGAGTCAGAGGCACCGTTAATACCGAACACTGCTAGTTTTTATGTTTTCCTCCTCTTATTTAAGTTTTCTATCTAAGAAGAAATTAAATGCATTATCAAATAATAAGAAAAATAGCTTGTGCACATAAACCAAATGGAATATAAAAACTTTATACTTTCTTGGTAAGGAAGTAAAATTAAATGAACTTACTAAAAAAAAACTATTTATTCAAGTATAATTGCTAGAAAGAAGTATTACTTACATCTTATGAAAGTATAAATCAATGAATTGAATAGTCAAATCCATTTATGAAATAAAAACACTTAAACATAAAGTTAAATTCTTCAAGATGGGTGATCTAATTTATAGATAGTATGAATCTAATTATTTTGAAATGTTAGTATTTTCTAGAAAGGAAAAGTTTGAATCTATTCGCATAGTCTATGTCATAGAATAAGTAGTTTTGATTTAAATTGCATGACACTAATATTTTCAAGATAAATATTTATCTAAGTTAGCATAAATAATTCCAACTCAAAGAGACATCATGGCATAATCTATTGTTTCAAGACAAAAAGTTTATTAATTTTGGTTGCATAAATAAATAAATAATCCAACTAAAAAGAGACTTGATTTAAATTGTATAAGTTATTACACTAATTTCTTAGATAGATAAACCAATACAATGTTTTAATAAGAGCCTTGATTTTTAATTGTATAAGTTATACTACTAATGACTCAAGATTTATGATCTATCTAAAGAAGGTTTGCATTAATTTGCATAAGTTTATTCTTGATAATATTCGAATAATTACGTAATTATTTATTCACTATGACCTTGTTGTAATTAAATGAGTCAACCTTGTTTTAAGAAAAAAAATGAATCTACTTGTATATTGAGGGAGAAAATTAATTTAAAGAATAACCATGATATTTAAGTTTATTGTAAATATATTAAATCATAACTATGATGTGCTATAAACCTTAAATCCCAAGAAAATAAATTTATTACATGGAGAGAGAGTTTACAATAAATCTAAGAGCTAAGTTTGTGGCATAACAAAAAAGAAATTTGATTAAAGATATGTTATTATTGCCTTAAGTTAGATAGTATTTTGTAAATTTAAGCTTATAATTTAATGTTTAATGGTCATAATTATTATTATAGAGTTGTAATTATTGTCATAAAAATATAGTATTGCCATAAGATATAAATGTTGTCATTCCTCTATTTTAAAATTTCTATAACTAAGTCCATACTCATAGTTTATCATTATTTATGAAGAAAAGAGATATATTATAAGTCCATTAATTATATTCAACACTAGCTAATAACCAATTCCATATTTGTTCAAAGGAAATTAAATACTATCTCATAGAACCATAGTTTGGACTAAATCTTCATCAACCATCGATGTTAGTTAATTTATTGTCTTGCTAAGTTAGGATAACTTTATTAAAATTAATAATTTTATAGATTATTATTATATATATATATTTTTAATGAATAAACCCACCATTTGATAGTTAATTAGACCAAATATTTTATTATTTAATCTATCCAATTGATACCCCTTTTTAAAAAAAAAAAATTCTGTTAATTTATTTATTTCCAAAGAACAATCTAACTTTAAAACTTATTTCGTTTAAGAATTAAATGAATATTAATTAGATATTATAAATAACTTGAATACAAAAGCACATATGTATTTTAACACTAATAAAATAATAATTCATTTATTTATAAATTTTATTTTATAAAAATTGATTTATATTTGTAATAACATTAACCGGATTAAAGGAAAATAATTTCTTTGTAAATAAACATAAATGAGAATAAATATATTGATTTAAAGAAGAAAAAATAAAATAGGAATAATAATAGTAGAAAGATTAGTTCCATTCTAGATTTAGTTGGAAAAATAAAAATAAATAAAGAATAGGTTGATTCTAGCAAATTTTCTAGATTTGATTAGTTATTCTAAAAGCAAATCAAAGTAAAGAATACCTTGATGTTGATGGAGTTGCAACAAATCTTCTCTTTGTGCCTTCTTCAACTTGATTCTTCCTCCTTCAATCCTATCCTTCTTCAAAATGATAGCATAAAAATACCATTCATGTGTTGTTGATGAGAGAAGAAATGGCCTCAATTTATAGACTTGAGAGGAGGTAAATGGAGGGTCAAGATTGGAGATTGATTCAACGGCTAAGATTGTTTGAGAAGGTGGGGTTTGGATTGATAGCCTCACTTTGTGACAAGTGTCACAAGAAGAAGGCTTTAAAAATAGGACCACATGGCATGGGGAGAGGAGCCAAGGGTGCTCACACATGTGTGAGCACACCTTGAGAGAAATGGATATGACAAGTCTCCACACCTTTCCCAAGACTATAAAATTCGTCACTTCTCTTTAAGTGACCTTTTAGGGGTTCATACTTTTCCCAAAAGGCCATATTATGTTTTCAATAAACTTCCACCCCATAGGTACTTACCCTGAGGGTTTATATTTACCCTAAAGTCAATAGAACAAGCTCAAATAACTATATGAAAGAGAATTCTAATTTTAAAATACAAATTTTGATTTGTGAGCACACCTTGGGTAGATGGGATGTTGACATGTCTATGACATATAAAAGAGAGGGTGGCTTGATAATGACATGTCTATGACATGTAATGGAGGGTGGTTTGACCATGTGTGCTCACACATGTGTGAGCACACATGAGGAAGCCAAATGGCTAAAAGAGGAAAGGTCACATGCATGGTGTAACTCCCACACAAGGGTGAGTGGGGGTGAGTTGTAAGGTGATAGTGATTTGTGCATGCAAGTTACATGTGAGTGAGATTAGAATAAATTTTTAAATTTGAAAAAAAATATAATGAAGATTAATTAATCAATTAATTTAAGATTAACTAATTAATGGATTATGAAGGATAGTGACATCTCCCTAATCCTAATTAATTAGATTAAATGATGTATTATATTAAATTAATGTGACTTAGTAAAATGGATAATTTTATTAATTAAGTATAATGATAGATTGTGTCAATTAATAATGCTTAGGATAGGATGGGTACACTTGTCACTTAATGAATTAGCTTTTTATTCACAATTATTTTATTCATCATTTTATTTTATTTTATTATTTTATTATTTTTATTTTTCTCTAACACTTATTTATTAATATTGTTAACTTTTATTTGTTCCTTTTTAGGAGTGTGTATTTAATAATTTTTTTATTTTTATTTTTTATTTTGTTTTATTTATTTATTTATTTATGTCTTTCTTTATTTAATCTCTACCTTCTTCACACATAAATTAATTATATAAAAACACTTACATAATATTACCACACAAAATTATAATATGTCTAAAGTTTTAACAAAAAGAGGGTCATGACACTTTTCCCTTTTTCAAAACAAAGTCTAAATTTCTCTTTAGATGGATTTTGAGAGTTAATCAACTCATCAAGAATTATAGAACCTCCTCTCAGTTCAAACCCTTATCAATTTTCTATTTTTCTTTTTCAAGATCTTTTTTTAGAGATACAATCTCTTCCTCAAGCTTTAAACACTCAACAATTTTATCATTGATCTTGGTATTTAAGCAATCCTCAATCCTCTTGTCTTCTTTAAATTTGAATTTTAAATTTGAGATAACATCTTCAACTTCTTTGATTTTAGTCTCACATCCATTTCCTCCTTCTATTTGAGCTTTTAGTCTTCCAATCTCTTCTTTTGATTCTTTATCTTTTTCCTTTAATTTGTCAATTGTCTCTTTTGATTTTTCTAGCATACACTCATATTTGATATTTTGCAATCTTGCTTCATCCATATATTCAAGAGTAGACTGAAATTCTTCAAAATCAACTTCACAATCATCTAGAATAATGTCCCAACCTTCAAGTTCCATTGCATCTAGATTTGGTTTTGGAATGAACATATCACTAATCTAGATCCCATGTGTTCAAGTGCAGGATCTACCTTAGTTGTTAAGTTTCTCAAAGGTACTTGTCTTTGATACCAATTTTTTAACACACTATAGTGTTGAGAGGGGGGGCGGGTGAATCAACATATATTAAAACTTAACCATTCCCATTTGCAGATAAAACATCACATCACATGAGATGAAAGAATAGAAGAAAAGAAAAGTTGCACCACATAAGGACACCAACATTTTTACTTGAAAAACCTAATGAGGGAAAAATAACGATGAGAGTTAACTCACAATACATGAAGCTCACCACTTACAAAGATTAAAATTTTGTTTAAGGCTCACTGCCTATGGATTTGCAGATTAAGGCGTACAACCTTAGGGAAAGATACAAAGACCTAATGAGACAAACTATCTTAGAGAAATATACATAAAAATTATAATGACAACTCTGAGTATGAACTGCTATAAAGAAGCATCCAACATATGTTGATGTTGCAGTTCCTTTTTCACATAATTAATCCTTCACTCTGACTTTGCACACTTCATCTTCAACATACTACTCAATCTCAATTCTCTACATGCTGAATCACCTTCAAAAATGATTTTGATCTTCTATAAATATACTCCACAAAAACACAAAACCTCAATTAGGTTAGTTCCAAGATGGCCTTTAGAGAAAACACATGATACTACATAGGTCAGAACAAACATATACATTATGAAGAGAAAAAGAGTTGTGGATCAACACGACATAACAAAACCAAAAACCATCTCAACACATCCTCTAAGGCAAGATTAATTAATCACGATCAACCATAGATGAAGGAAACAATCATGTCGGCCCAAACAATGAAAACACCACCAAAATTCCAATTATTCAACTTTGCATCACCGGGGAGAATAAAAAATGTTCATACGGACCAAGATGCAAGTATTGTAGTTCATTATAATATCTCTTTAACCATTTCCTGAAGTTTTTGATCATCATATGTTGGTGCAATTGAAGAAACCCACTGAATATATAGGAACAAAGCATTTTGAATAAACTATAACAAATTTTCATTTGAAAATTGATCTTGCAGACCACTAAAACACTAGATAATACAAGGTAGTGTGCATTAAAATTATTGTTCATATCTACAAAAATGCAAGACCAACACTTCACTTCCAAAGAAATGTAGAGCCTCCTTGGTGCAGCCACGATAGGAGGGTCCTCAAAGAGAACAATCCAGACTGTGCAACAAGAGTAACAAAAAAAAGAAACATGAAATATGGAGGCAAATGCAGATTCAAATATGCTCATTAGCATAAATCTCAATTACAATCAGCCGACAACATCCGAGCTTACAAATTCAGCTCATAGGCCTGATACAACATGTTCAAGATACAATATTCCTATATGCTCATTAATGCAAGCGAAAATCTTACAGATCAAATCTATATTCTAACTTCGTTCCAAAAATTCCTTTCTAATGATCTATTACAATGTTTTATATCATGTCTTGAGATCTAGAACCATCCATGTTGGCCAAAGATCATTACAATCTCTGATGAAAGAAAATGTAATGTGTACATGAATAGGTCAGCCTCAAATTTGAATTATTCCTTGGTGAATGCATAGGATGAAGTGTAGACCTAAATTAAGGTCGGGGACACTTCACAAAATGATTCAAATCCACCATCGAGATCTACAAGATATGAGAACAATCCACAAGCGATCCAACCGACCATTAGGTTTGAAATTATTTTGGTTCTAGTTCAAGAAATTTCCACATAATCTGAAACTTACCGAAAAATGATCCAATCATGCTCAAATATTGGAACAAGGAAAATGAACATGTCCACGATGTAAAAATAGATCCATGAGGTTTGGTGAGCAAATATGATGAATCCACCAACTTGAACTAAACAAGAACTGGACAAGAACAAAAATTGAAAGAAAATATTTTTGGTTGATGCAAGATTGCCAAGAACCAAGGATGCTCTTGCATCAAACATTGGGGGTTGATTTGAAAAGTGAGTCCCTCACTTTGCTAGGGCTAAAGGGAAACCAAGACAGTCTACCTTAGCCTGAGAAATCCAAGAAGAATCCTCCACTGGTCTGACCTTCCACTTCACAAGGTATTCTTTGTACTATCTTCCATGCATTTTCCTCCCATCTCTGTTATCCAAAATCTCTTCTATCTCATCTGATTGTTGTCTAGGAAACTGTCTCTCCAATTATTCCTTACTACCTTCACTAAATTATTCTTCATGGTACTGATGTAGGTTTGCAATAGTGAATATAGGTGATATACCCATGTCATCTGATAATTCCACTTCATATGCATTCCCTGAGTCAAACTTCTTCAAAATCCTGCAAGTTCCAAACTTCCTCATCTTCAGCTTATAGTATGTGCCAACTAGAAATCTCTCCTTCCTCAAATACACCATCACTTCATCTCCAACTTTGAACTCCTCATGTCTCCTCTTTTCATCTGCTTTCTCCTTATACTTCTGGTTCATATCTTCCAATTGTTCCTTCACTTGAATATGCACTTTCTTCATATGTTCTACAAATTCCTCTACTTCTACACTCCTTTTGTCCTCCATATCTACACTCCTTTTGTCCTCCATACTGATGTCTCTCAATTTTGATATTCCTCTAGGATGAACTCTAGTAACAATCTCAAAAGGTGTCTTTTCAGTACTCTTGTTCACTGAATTATTGCATGCAAAATCTGCTTGTGCAAGGACTAAATCCCAAATTTTGGTCTTCTCTCCAACCAAACATCTCA
Organism: Sequoia sempervirens; assembly: GCA_007258455.2. Lineage (NCBI taxonomy): Eukaryota > Viridiplantae > Streptophyta > Pinopsida > Cupressales > Cupressaceae > Sequoia > Sequoia sempervirens. The sequence continues at coordinate 58,889 of VDFB02107049.1, forward strand.
ACAAATTCCCCAAACTCTGATTTACTACCTTTGTCTGCCCATTAGTCTGTGGATGAAAAGTAGAATTGAATTTCAAAATTTTCTTTAACTTCCTCCAAAGTGTCCTCCAAAAGTAACCAACAAATTCGTATCTCTGTCTAAAACAATACTCCTAGGTAATCCATGCAATCTAACCACTTCTTTGAAAAAAAAGGTCTGCTACATGTACTGCATCTATTTTCTTACAAGGTATGAAATGTGCCATTTTAGAAAATCTATCCACCACAACAAATATAGAATCATTACCTCTTTGTGTCTTCAAAAACCCAAGTATGAAATCCATGTTGATATCCTCCCAAGGTGTCTCCAAAACTGTCAAAGGCTTATGCAATCCAACATTTTGACTACTCCCTTTTGCAACTTGACAAACTTTGCAACTCTGCACAAATTTCCTAACATCCTTATGAATCTATGGCCAAAAGTAATTCTCACTTACCAATGCTACCGTCTTATCAATTCCAAAATGTCCTGCTAATCCTCCACTATGTTTTTCTTTCACCAAGTTATCCCTCATTGAACTCTGGGGTATACACAACTTATTTCCTCTGAACAACATATCCTCCTGAATGAAATAATCCAACCATTGATTCCTATCCTCCAAAACTAGTTCTTTACAAGCTCTCCAAGGTTCTGCAAAATATTGGTCTTCTTCACACAAGTTCTTCAATTCATCAAAGCCTAACACTTCCAATCTCATCTCTGTTAGTAAATTTCTTCTTCTACTCAGAGCATCAACAACTCTATTTTACTTTCCACTCCTATGTTTCAAAACAAAAGTATAACTCTGCAAGAATTCTACCCATCTCATGTGTCTCTAATTCAACTTACCCTGACTATTCAAGTATTGCAAAGCTTGATGATCCATATACAACACAAACTCCTTAGGAAACAAGTAATGTCTCCACTTCTTCAAGGCTTGAATTATGGCATAAAAATCTTGACCATACACTAAATATATTCTGCTAGCATTGTTCAATTTCTCACTGAAATAAGCTACTGGTCTTCCTTCTTGACTTAATACTACTCCTATTGCATTTCCACTTGCATCATAGTCTACTTAAAATACCTTACTAAAGTATGGTAAAGCCAACACAAGTTGCTCAGTCACCTTCTGTTTCAATAACTAAAAACTATGGTTTGCTCCAGATGTCCACCTAAAACCCTTCTTATCTCCTCTCACTGTTTCTGTCATAAGACTGTAAATAGAACTGAAATTCCTAATGAACATTGGTGGAAACTAGCCAATCCATGAAATGATCTTACCTCTCCAATGCTTTTCAGTGTAGGCCATTAAACAATTTCTCTTACTTTCTCAGGATCTATCTTCAATCCATCCACAGATATTACAAATCCTAGATATACCAATTCTCTATGAAACTACACTTCTTAATGTTTATCAACAACTACTCTTCTCTCAACCTCTGCAAAACTTTTCTTATATGCAAGAAATGTTCTTCTCTAGTCTTACTAAAAATCAAGATGTCATCTAAATAAACAATCAAAAACTTAACCAAGAATTTCTTCAATACCTCATTCATCAACCTCATGAAATTACTCGGTGCATTTGTTAGTCCAAAGACATCACCAACCATTCATACAATCCTTCATTTGTATTGAATGTTGTCTTCCACTCATCTCCTTCTCTGATTCAGATATGATGATATCCACTCTTCAAATCTATCTTTTTAAAGTACTTATCTCTACTCAAACAATCTAGAATGTCATCCATTCAGGGAAAAGGAAATCTATACTTTAGTGTGATCTTATTTATGGCTCTAGAGTCTATACACATCCTCCATTCTCCATCCTTCTTAGGTGCTAACATAGTAGGGACTGCATAAGGATTTAAGCTTTCTCTGATCAAACCTTTCTTCAATAATTCTTTCACTTGTCTATTCAACTCTTCATTCTCTGCAGGTGTCATTCGGTGTGCTGCTTTGTTTGGAAAACTAGCTCCAAGAATGAGATCCATGCAATGAATAATTCTCCTCATAGGTGGTAATCCATTAGGTATATTATCTGAAATGATCTCTTCATATTCTACCAACAATTCCTTTATCTCTTTTGGTTGTTCTTCTACATGCTTCAAGTCTTTAGTCTTCTTAGGAACCAAGGCATAACACATGTCTCAATCCATCCAAAAATCTTGTTCCATCAACCATGTAAATTCTATCATTCGTACAAACCACAATCGTAGGAACATCCTCCAATGGTAAAAAAGTCTGCTTCATCCAATGGTATATGTGTTCTTCTTTCCATCATGAATAGCCTATCTATCATACTGCAAAGGTCTTCCCAACAAAATATGGCATACATCCATAGGCATGATATCACACAAAAAATCATCATGATAATTTCCTATCTTCAATTTCACCAAACATTGTTCACCTACCAGTACCTTATGCTCATCTTGAATCCATGCTCTCTGATAGGGTTTCGGGTGTTTCAATCTTTCAAGCTTCAATTTGGTCACCATTTCTTGAGAAACCAGGTTCTTAGAGCTTCCATTGTCAAAATCACCTTGCAAGATTTACTAGCTACCTTGCATCTAGTTTGAAACAAATTCTTCCTCTGCAACGACTCCTGCTCCAACTCACTTTGACATAATACTCTTTTGTTCACAAACACTTCTCCTTCTTCTAGTTTATTAGATGATCCGACATGATCTTCTTCAACAAAACTTGTTCTTCTATTGTTCTCTATCTTCCTACTTGTCTCTCCTTGATTACATTCAAATGCTCTATGTCCTTCTCCACCACATTTAAAACAAGTTCCCTTGAATACTCTTTTCTCCTTATTATCTTTTCTATAACCTTCATTTCGATAACCACCATATCCTCCTCTCCGGTAAGAATTTCCATCACCTCTATGGTATGAATCATCATTCTTACTGACTTCCTTATCTTTATTCTGATCTATAAAAGTTCCTCTTCCACCTCCAATAAAAAATCTCCCTCTTTGAAATCTTCCACCTCTTCCTCTCTATCTCTGCTCATGTCTTTTATTCAACTTCTCTTTTTCCTTTAGGGCACATTGATATGCCTCCTCCAAAATCAACAACTTAATCAAACTAATCTCATCCTGTATAGACGACTTCAAACCATTCATGTATCTAGCTACTTGTTCAACCTCATGTTCCGAATGTCTAGATCTGGTATTCAATTTGTAGAACTCTTCAGTATACTCTATCACACTTAAATCCTTTTCCTTCAAATTTTGCAAATTTTCAGAACAAAATGATTTGATAATCCGCAGGCATAAATTTTGTCTTTAACTTATTCACCATATGATCTCATGATTTTATCTTCTCCTTTCCTATTTTTTGCCTATCTATCTCCAAATGCTCCCACCAAAGGGATGCATGTACTTTCAACTCTGTACAAGTGAATTTCACCTTCTTATCTTCAGTGGTACCTTCAAAATCAAAATACTTTTCCATCTTTGTTATCCAATCAAGCAATTTATCCGAATCAAACTTACCATTATAATCTAATGAATTGAAATGTGGTCTGGTATTCACTCTGGTTAGGGCTCTTATGAACCTCTCTTCTCCCTAATCTAAGCCAGGTTGATCTCCTCTTTCCCTTTCTTCCTGTACCTCTACCTCTTCATCACTCACTCACATCATCAACTGGTCGACCTCTCCTCTAGGCCATTTCAATTGCTTCTAATATGGAAACAATTCCTCTCAACATCTCCATTAAAGCTGGGTTGCGCTCCATTTCCTCTAACATTTCTTCTTCCCACCATCTTTACACTAGTCCTTTGTAGCTGCAAGTTAGATCCTCAGTTCGCCACCCCACAAAAAATCTTCAATAGGACTCCACAAACTCTGGCAACCTCTCATGGATCGAATCTAGCTCTGATACCAATCTGGTGCAACCATAGTAGGAGGGTCCTCAAAGAAAACAATCTGGACCGTGTAGCAAGTGTAACATGACAAAAGCAACATAGAATATGGAGGAAAATACAGATTCAAACATGCTTATTAACATAAATCTCAATTACAATCGACTAACAACATCCAGGCTTACAAATTCGGCTTACAAGCCTGATACAACATGTTCAAGATACAATATTCCTATATGCTCATTAATGTGAGCAAAAATCTTACAGATCAAATCTATATTCTAACTTCGCTTCCAAAAATTCCTTTCTAATGATCTATTACAATGTTTTATATCATGTCTTGAGATCTAGAATCATCCGTGTTAGCCAAAGATCATTACAATCTCTGATGAAAGAAAATGTAACGTGTTCATGAATAGGTCAGCCTCAAATTTGAATTATTCCTTGGTGAATGCATAGGATGAAGTATGGACCTAAATTAAGGCTGGGGACACTTCATAGAATAATTCAAATCACACCATTGAGATCCACAAGATACGTGAACGATCCACAAGTGATCCAACCAGCTGTTAAGTTTGAAATTATTTTGGTGCCAGTTCAAAAAACTGCCACATAATTTGGAAGTGATAAGTTACCAGAAAATGATCCAATCGTGCTCAAATCTTGGAATAAGGAAAATGAACATGTCCACGATGTAATCATAGATCCGCGAGGTCTAGTGAGAAAATATGATGAATCCACCTACTTGAACTAAACAAGAATTGAATAAGAACAAAAACTAAAAGAAAATATTTTTGGTTGATGCAAGATTGCCAAGAACCAAGGATGCTCTTGCATCACTCCTAATATGCCTATATCAACACATTAAACTACCAAAGTGCAAACCAAAACACTGTCACTTATAACCTTCACTATAAAAGGTGTGATGAATTGAATCCTTGGATACAAAACCCTCACATCTCGACCATCTTATCTTCTTAACCACAAGAAGAAATCTTGCACTATGAAGGAATGCAAACTGGAATGAAATGACACTACCTTAGAGTATATACTATAAATTCCTTAGCAGATATTTTTGTAATATCACAATGTACAGTACACTAAACATTAATTATATTAAGGTATCCATGCATGAAGCATATTGGAACAGGTGTACCGACCTCCACATCACACATAGACAACAAACAAATGACCATTCATATATCTAACTTCATTGTTGACTATATCTTTGCACTTGCACTATTTTTAGAGTATATACAAACTTCAACACACATATTTGGTATCAATGGCAACACATCTTGAGTTGACATCAATGAAAACACTTATTTCCAACAAGGTTAGCTACTTGTTTATCAATTGTTGTTATATTGCTTCATGTATGGGAATGGGAGAATATTGATGTTATGTGACCATTGTGACAGGTTGATCGACATGCGAGAGATTTGTATGTTTATCGCTATGATAACTTGTTGAATCAATTTTCCTTGGGTGACCTCAACTATTGGAGGAGGTGTATAGACGATATGGACACTTTCATTCAAAGGCCATGGTTATAGTGTGAGGCATGGGGGAATGATCTCATGGAGATTATATTTTGTAGATAGATTAGATGGGTGATTGGTTGAAATCACATTCTAGAGATATATCTTCTTGATAGGGTCAAGAGAGAGTTTGGGGAGACATAGGATGTCCATCATAAGCTAGTTGTGTTCAATCACACCCAACAAGGGATTGGTGAGTGGAGACTGATGGCTAGCCCTAGAGTGGTCGTGAAAAAGTTTTTTGGTTTAGGATCTATTAGTGGGCATATGATTTGACAATGGAGGATGCAAGTACCACCCTAGAGTATGACACATAGTGGGAAATGGAAAGACCACTTAATTTCACAAATTTAGATGGTGGGGAAATTAGGTGACAGAGATGGGAGAGAGCCAGTTAGGGATCACTGAGTGTGAGAGTGAATGAAGGTGGAAAGCAATAATGGAGGAGGGGTAGGATGCCTTGACCAAGGTGAGGTTGGAGGCCATGGAGATGATGGACAATAGGTAGTATCCATAGTGGCAGGAGGAAAAGATGATGGTGATATGTGGCTTAGAGTCAAAATTTCAGAGAGAGACTAGGCCCAAAAGGAGAGGGGTGGATATATGGAAGAGAGGAACAACCTCTCAGTGCATCTAGCCTAGAGGATATTTGAGAGAGATGTTAATGTAGCTCAATGACATTTGGATGAGGTAAAGGTAGTGTAGTTAACTATTGAGAGGCATACTAAGAGAGGATGTCAACAATAGTTGGAGGTAGTGTTCCAAATGGACAAATATGTGAGTGAGATGAGGACACTAACACATGATTCCACATACTATCATACATTGTATGAGGTAGTAGTGCTTGTTGGGAGGAGAGCACCCAAGTTCTCCACAAGGAGTGGGGTGATGAGATTAGTTATGAGATCAGATGAATAAGTGGGCAATCTATCGCTAGTTCCACCTTAGACAATGCAATTAGTAGGGCAGTGTGTTAGGGACAATAGGTTGTGGGTCACCAGGTTGCTCCTCCCCATCCTCATTCTCTTGGTTGGGAGGATGAGAGAGGGAGCTCTATGTAGATATATGATGCACATATATTTTGATGTAGACACATTTTTGATATTCTTGTAGGAAAATGTATATATTCATGAATCTAGGTAGCCATTTGTACAAACATTTATATATGCTTTGTATTGTGACATATTTTTGATGATGTATATGTGAGATTAGACCAGTTTTTGATGCAATTTATGATGTTTATTTGTATGTGATGGATGTATATGTGATTTATTGTATGCATCTAATGGTTTCAATGTGATTCTATGATGTATGATGGATGGATTATGATGATGCTTAGACTAGTTTATGGCATGATGTGATATTATAATTATTTTGTATTTTTGATAATTTATATAATAATGTTATGATTATGCAGGATGTATGATGTTATGGTTATGGGTGCAGGATATTGTAATGATTATACTAATGCTTTGTGGATGTAGGATCTAATGGTTTTTTGTTTTTTTTATGTCATGATACTTGGATAGAATAGTTAGTATGATGAGTAAGATAGAAGAAATTATTTTGGATAATGATGGATAGATTGATAGATGATTAGCTAGATAGATAGGATAATGGATGATGTTTATCAACTATCGATAAAATTTATAATTATTGGTATGTTTTGGATTTTATTGGAAAATAAGATGAAAAATATGATTTTTCTTTTGTTTTTGCTTATGCTAAACAATGTGGAGAAATCCTTATTTTGATATAGCAAGTATACACTATGCACCAAGGTATGAAGAATTAGGGTGGAATTGTATCTATTGCATGGACTTTGACTCTACAAATAAATAGTACACTTGTTCATACTTGGTATACATAAACCTTGTTTGATCATGCAAGAGAATGAAGCTTCAGAGTTAGTCCTATGCACAAAAGGTATAAAGAACCTATTATGTAAAGGTCATATGTATTGTCTGAAACTATCCCAACACACATAAGGCAAGTATTCACCATGATAATATTACAAGAACATCCCAAAAACATAGTGTTACCAATTTTTCGCTACAGTTCAATTAGTGGAGCTGATTAAATACTGTTATATCTTCAAGTGAAATTATAGTTATTTCTACATTATGCTTAAGTGTTGTTTGCACTTTATTCATTATTCATCAAGTGACAGTTATGCAGGTGTTTGAAAAGATTGAGTTTCAAGAATTGCTATTCAGTGTTTCACAATCAAATGGAATACAGGATTGAGCATACAAACAAAAAAGCATGATTGAATGCTTTCATTTATTTCATAAAGTGATTCATATTTACAACATTTCATTTGATTACAAGAATTAAAATGGTGATACATTCAAATGATGGTACAACAATTGCATCATAAGTGCATTTTCTTTTCAAAATGAAAAGCAAAAAGAATGAAATTAAATATCCACACAAGCCATGGATGTGACTGTTTCAATGCATCACAAACAACATACTACACTATGGAAGATGCATGAAAAGAGGAAATCACATAAGTATAAACATAATCAACATTGCCTGTGTTGATGACTGACGCAGAAGTGGTGAACCATCTGTCTTCTTCGAGCTCAATTGACCTGTAGGAAGGAAAAGAGAGATGTTAGAGCTTCGACTATGAATATACCTACATGAACCATCAACGATAATGTAGTATGCTACTAATCATGTACTAAAACAATCAAGAAAAGTGTAGAAACATAAGCTGAAAGAGAGACATCAACATCATGATATATTTTTTTATGCTAACATCATTTTTTTCTTTGTGCAGGTATAGGGAAAATCATGAAGCTGATTATCATTTGAAGATCAAGCATGTGGAGAAAAATGGGCTCCCACAAGGGTAGAGCTCAGCATGTTGCCCCTTATACATTACAAGTGGGCTGAGATAGAGATTTCAATCATTATGTTCATCAAGAAAGGAAATATACAACTGAAAGAGTAAAACCGAGTTCATCCATCAAGTTATAAGCCTATTGTTCACTCATAATATTCAAATATGTTTCTGAAAGCTACAGGTGAACAATGGGTTTAATCAACTCAATCAATTCAACTGAGTAAATTCATCTCAAACATTGTTGTATGGTTTATATTCTTTTGACATAGGTGTTAAATGATGCATCTTATTTCGTGTTATTACAACAG
>VDFB02107049.1:67579-213163 GCA_007258455.2 Sequoia sempervirens
TTTTTCTTCTTCTCCAGGTGACCAAGATCTTGTCATGACTGATTCTCAACCAGTGCAGGAGAGTATGGATATTGATCATCAGTATGTTGATACTGCTTTCACTACCAACATGAACGAATTTCAGGAAAGATTGGGCTACCTTGATGCTTTTACAGCAGATGACATTATTCTGCAATGCAGCCAGCGTTTTAGTAATCTTTTTCTTTGAAAAGGATTTGAAATATCACTACAAGTAATGTATTTAGAGTGTTATGGCGACTGTTAAGTTCTTGAAATATCATTCTTCAGTCGCGCTTCTTTCTTGTTCTGTCATTTTTTCAGGATTACAGATTCAAGTTGATTTCTTGGTTCAATTGGGTTTTGGCATATTGCCATAAATCTAAGCTAAGAAATTTTATATATGGTTTGAGAAAAGTTTTGTGCCCAGTGTTTTGTGAGGTTGATAAGAATTACATTGTAATGTGGCACAAGAATTCATAAATAATCAAGACTGGATACATTCTGGCTGAATCTTATGTTTCCTATACAATGGAACATATTGCTTCTGTGAAGTGAGATTTATCTCTTCTGTCTAGTTAATTGGAATGAACAGTTCAATGGAGTTTTGGTTACCAAATTAGTTTTCTTTGCTTACAAAAATTATAGAAAAGTCTTTGAATTGCATCGTTGGATTCTCTTATAAGAGAAAGAAAATAAGAACCTGTTCGTACCATGTTCTACATTGAGTTTTCTTTTCTTTTTCTATAAAGAAACAGTACCCAGTAACAGTCTGGTTTTATGAATTCTCTTTAAATTGTTTCATGGGCTCGCACAGTTCGTTCATTCAGTAAATGTAATGGATTATGGTGCTTCATTTTAGGAATGACGTAATGAGTGAATATAATGCGGTATTCAAATCTTCTACTTTAGTAGAAAAATAAATAGTTTGGAAGTATCGTCTATCCCAGGTTTCACATAAGACTATCATTTTCTTGGTCGAATTAGGAGATCTGGGTCACTTCAACAAGTATGAATCTATCTTATAGGCTGCAGATTTGATTCTGCTAATTTTGTTCTGCTTTTTTTCATTGTGAAGGTTTGATAGCATTGACAAATACATTAAGCAGGCCACCCAATTAATATGGGCAAGTTTTCCCAAGTCTAACTCTCTAAAAAGACTGAATCTATGATTATTTTAAGAATCAACTATAGACATGGTGTTGGACCATTGTGTGGAATTTTTTTAGCACTTACCAGGTCAATTATAGGAATGTTAGTTATAATCAATACCCCATCCAATTATTTAAATACATCATGGAATTAGAGGAGATTAAAAAGTAATACATGAAAGTAAATGTGATATAAGTGTACTTGCATGAAAGTATATGAATAATGTAAATCAATTTCATGAATAGGTAGTGTTAAAAGCAGGAGACTGAAAAGTAATACATGAAAGTAAATGTGATACAAGTGTACTTGCATGAAAGTATATGAATAATGTAGATCAATTTCATGAATAGGTAGTGTTAAAAGTAGATAAGCATATAGATTGGAGCTAAGCATGAAAGGTTGTGATTTTAACCCTAATATAGGCAAGTGAAATGGTTATTTGGCCCTTAATGCTCGAAAATTCCTATGTAGGTGCGTTGGATACTAAGATTGGCATATACATCCAATGTGGCATCTAAGTGCTTTGGATTGCACTAGCAAAGGTAAGGAAATATGTCCTTATTAGTATCAAAGATCTAGGTGTAACATATGAAAAAGGGAACCCTAAGTTTAATGCCTAAACGTAGGATCAATTAGCTTCCTTTTTCAAAGGTACACTAGAATACAAATCAAGTACAAGGTGAATAGATTGAAATTCAACCATGAAGGTGATTCAATCAAGCCTGGATCTGCATTCTTAGGGCCTTGAAAATGATTTGAAATGATTAATCTAATTGAACTATATGACCTAATTTGATAAATGCAATATTCAAGAAACACACAAATTGAAACAATAAATTGCACGCAGATCTAAGAAGTACTGGATCATAAAAAGTTGGATCTGGCATGCAGAGGAGGACTCAAATGCTTAGGGGTATATGGGTCCCTGATGGAGGGTCCTAAAACTAATTTTGTAGTCCTCTTATGCTGGATCTGACTATTTGTTTCTCGATTACAGAGTTGTCAGAATGTCATTAGGTAATTCAGTAGGTGAGTTTTTGTGGTGTATAACTATAAATATAATCAACTATGAAATGATGAAATAATGAAGCGATAATGAAAGCAAAACATAGTCAAATGATCATAACAATGAAACAAGCAAAGTAAACTATATTAAAGATGAAATAATTGAAAACACAATATGAGTTTACCCTACGTGAAGCTCCATTGCTCTCCTTTTATCCACCTTGGGAGAAATGGTGTGATAGTCTTTTCTCTCAAATATGTATATAATTTTCTTGTGTGATTTGAGATGAAAAATGAAGGAGAGGATGGTTGCATTTATAGATATTCGATGACACCAATCAACGATCAATATTAAAAGACTGATTAAGAAGATCAATGGTTGAGAATTGATGAGAGGAATTGATTGTTAGTTAATTGGCTGCATAATTTTAGTTAACTGAATGCATGATTTAGTTAAGAGGATTGATTGAAGCATTAACTAAGACTCGTGGTTAGTTAACTAAATTGATTGATTAGAAGACTTGAGGTGAGTGTGAGTGAAGTGGATTTGATTGAGGATTTGACTAATTAGATTGATTAGTGAATTGAGTATTTAATAATTAAATAAATTTGATTATTACTTACATGTGCAACATTGAATTTATTAAATGAATAAAATAAATGAAGATAATATTTGAGAAAACAATTATTTAATTTGGGAAGTGAGAATTTGCATAAGTATTTAGTAATTAAATAAATTTAATTATTATATACATGTGCAAGATTGAATTAATTAAATAAATAAAATAAATGATTTTATTTATTTTTAAAAGAAGATAATGTTGAGGAATTAAATTAAATAATTAAAACAATTACTTAATTTAAGAAGTGGGAATTAATTAAATAATAAATTATTTAATCTTGGAGATAAGAACTAGATAAAGAATTTGCACGAGTATTTAATAATTAAATAAATTTAATTATTATTTTAACATGTAAGATTGAATTAATTAAATAAATAAAAGAAATGATTTTATTTATTTTAGACGAAGATAATATAGAGAGTTAAATTAAATAATTAAAACAATTACTTAATTTAAGAAGTGAGAATTAATTAAAAATAATAAATTATTTAATTAATCTTGGAAATAGAAGAATAATTTGTAAATTAATTAAATAACCTTAATTATTTAATCAATATAGAAGAATAGATAATATGAAATAATTCAATTATTAGGATGAAGTGAAAATGATTGTTAATTTAATCATTTATTCAGAATTAGGTGTCTACATTTTACCCCTCTTTGATACAATGCATTTTATAACATTGTTTCAAAGAAAGTGAAGACATGCCCCAACTTGCCCCAGTGAAATGAAGAAATGAATGTAGGATGCCTCCTTGAAGGTTTGACAGAAGAATGAAAATGTTTAGTTAAACTCTCGAAAAGAATAAGAGAGATGTAATAGAGTTGAAGAGATATGGATAAAGTAGAAAATGAAAATTTGGAGCTAGAAGAAAGATTAGTATAGAAGAAAGATATTGCTAAGATCGTGAATGTTGATCAATGAGTGATGTAAGTGGAGAGAGATGGATTGATATAGTAGGTGCTTTCTATTTTGTTCCTTTTTATCATCATGGAGCATTTTTATTATGTGACAAGTAGATGTATGCACACCAAGGCATGAATTGCTATGGTGGCATCTATTTCCGTTTACCTAAAGATATTGATAAGAGACAAGTGGATATATGTACACCAAGTTGAGACAAACCTTGGTGACTTCAGTATCCGTTGTCAGGACTAAGACACAACAAATAAGGATTGTTCTTAAATATACTAGACATGATAGTGTTAGCATATTACATTGTATGGTGGTTATATGCAGAACTCATAGTTCAACCATTTCAAACTGCTTCGATGTTAACTATTTCTCAAACCCGTTTCTCAATTGCTTCCACCTCCTTTAAATGTATCTCATGATCATCAATGAAATATTAAGTCAATTACATTAGCCTTCATATGGTATCAGAGTGATTTCAATCCCTGTGCCTGTGTGCCAAAGTCTGCACAAAGAGAAGGAATTTATAGAGCAAAGTGACAAGTATGGCATAGAAACTTGTAGATGACAGTATGGCGTAGAAACTTGTAGATGACAACGATCTACATGAAGATATTTTCCTCGGTGTTTGATTGTAGATGAAGATATTTGCCTTGGCATTTGATTGCAGGAGTCGCACGAGGTGTTGAGATCTGGAGATAATAGCAAATTAGACCAGGCGTTGATGAAGCATAAGAAGTTGGAGGGTTGTGCAAATGTGAAGCCTGCAACACATGTAAGGCATGTAGAAGATAAGGCCACACAAGGCACCACAAAGAATTTTTCCTATGCTAGGTGTCACAGTTTGCAGACATTATGCCATTTCATTGCTAGACGTGAAGGCTTGAATAAGGTGTGCAATCTCGAGGGACCTTGTTCGATGTGCATAGCAAGATAAGGGTTTCTATATTGACATTGGAGAGTGGCGCAGTGGAATCATGGTTGGTCTGACATTCTCATTGTAAGTCTTTCACTATTTTTCAACAAGACATAAGCAATTGGCACAAGGTGTGAAGATGTCATGGAAATTCAGTAAGGTAGAACGGATGCATAAGGTGTTTGATCTCAATTTAAAAGTTTTTCATCTCTTCAATTGCAATGAGAATAGGCAAAAGTGGTGATTCAAATACTTCGAAAATTGTTGGCATGTGATATGTTGTGGTTTTATAGTCGCTTAAAAGAGAAATTGGAGTAGTCTAGTTGGCTAGAGTTTGGAGATTTATGCAATTATATTTTCAAGCATATAAGTATAGTTCCATACCAATCACAAGCAATTCATGTGACATGTAGGAGATGTGTTTTGGCTAAGTATAAGAACGTGAATTGAAAGTGTGAAACTTTAGTTTCATTTTATAGAATAAAATTCAAAGTTTTTACTAATTGGAGATATAAGGTGATCATATATGAATTTGAAAGGGAGCACAAGTAATGCATTAACAATAAAATATCTCTAAGAAATGTAGGGAGCATAATTTTCAATATGGAGGACTAAATCTAGAGATCAGGAAGATGTGGACCCACCAAATGATCCAATCAAGAGTGGGACAATCATTCATTTGTTTAAAATATATGAGGATTATTGGTCATTTGCATGCATTACTTATTAGTTGTAATATGGAGTATCTTGTAGATGAGTTATCAATGTTGCCAGTGGATCTTCAAACAGTTATGCTTAGAATTTTAGGGCTATCTTTGCTATTATTGATGAGGCCTCCAAAGACTCATCTAAGATATTGAATGGATAAAGTGTAACAAGATCATTTTATATTTTAGAGGCTAGTGGCATTGGAGGGTGGAGGAATTTCCATCATCTCAAGTCAGCTTCTCACTTTGAGATGATCATGCTTTGCATGAGAAGCATTTTTGGCTTTAATTTCTTGCTTTTTCTTGTTATTGTTGATAGATTTGAAGAATACATATATTGTGAAGTTTGATTTTTGGAGATAGATAAGGGGTTTGGTGAAGACCTTAGTATGGAACAGCATAGAGAGTTCATGAGACTATGACCAAGGATTACACCTTTATGAGGGTTGAGGAGACAACTTGGAGGATGGTTGTCTAGTAATTACGTAGATTAGGGAGGTCAAGAGGATGGTTGTCTAGTAATTACGTAGATTCGGGAGGTTAAGGGTTATACCTTTACGAGGGTCAAGGAGCCAACTTGGAGGGTGGTTGTCCAATAACTACAACCTATGATTTGGGAGTTCAGGGAGGAAGAACTTGGAAATTCAGCTTGAAGCTTCTGGAGGAGTTCCACCTAATTCAAGATTTGTTTCTTCAAAAGGAAAATCTTCTAAAAAATGTATATATATTTTGTAACCAACAAGTTTTGTTATGTAAGCCTTAAGGGGGGGGGTCCCTTGGCAAGCTGAATTCTAAGATTTCAAGGATACATTTGTAGGAACAATGCAATAAGGGGGGAATGTTAGCATATTACATTGTATGGCAATTGTATACAATTCATATTTCAACTGTTTCAAATTGCTTCGATGTTCACTATTTTCAAACCCATTTCTTAACTGCTTCCACCTCCTTTAAATGTATCTCATGATCATCAATGAAATATTAAGTCAATTACATTCACCTTCAAATAGAACCTTGTTAGAATATGTAAGGGAATATAGCTTCATAGCATGATAACCCAAATGCATAAAGGTAATAGATGACCTTATATACATAGGACCTTTTGTTAATGCTCAAATCTATCCGCTACACACAAGGAAACATACCTATCATAGCATTTCTTAAAAACATTCCACAAACCCAACATATTTAAGAAATGACTTTACCCCATTCTTGCTCCTCTAAATCATTTTGATACATCCTCAAGGAACATTGGAATAGAACAATAAGATAAATCAAGTAAATAAAAGATTCAAAGATAAAAAAAATCAACAGTTATTAGATTTCTTGCCATAAAAGAGTTGCTCATTAGCACTTGATAAATCTCCATTGTAGGAAACGTGTCTCCATAGGACATGATTGGTTTGATAAGATTGTGAAAAAGCGGATTTGGAAATTGAACAGTAGTTTTGTAGATAGTTTAGCTAGAGTCTTCTATCCCTAATTTGTTTCATGAATGCTCAATGTGTTGGGTTGTTGTGTAGTTTGTGTTTGCTTAAATTTTGTGTTGAGACAATGAAAATTTATTATGGATATGGTCAATGATGCTATGCTTTTGAATTTTTGAAAATTTTCAATGTTTTTGAATTTTCTGGAATATTAGATGTTTTTAGATTTTGCAAATTTTTAAATGTTTTATGGATTTCCTAAAGTATTTGAATGCTTTTGAATTTTGAATGATAAAGATATATCAATGTGTGGATATCGAAGACCTTTTGAGATCTTGTTGCTTAGCCAAGCTAAAGTTGATTGATTGATAATAGAATAGCATTGTTGAGGATACACAAGAATACAAGGATAGTGTTTTCAAGATATGAACAACATGATGATAGGGAAGGATACATCCTAAGATGATGATTTATTGATTAGATAAGATAGATCAAGATTTGTAACCAAGCTAAGAACAAAAATTATCAAATAGTTTGATGACCCATTGGAGCATCAACAAGTTACAATTGATACTGATTAGTTAAATTGTTTGGATGATGCCCAGATCACAACATGAGCTAGAAGACATGGATCAACATTTATTTTGAAGCAAGATGTAAGTTCCTGCCCCTAGTGTCTAGCAATGTAGGGGCACTATGACTAGTTTTCTAGACTAGTACGATGGGAATGGATATGTGAAGGATCTAGGCATTGTACAAATAGATCTAGGATAAAGGATTTTACTTCCAAGGACTACCTAATAATAGGATATCATGTTTGACCCAAGAAAAATGTTTGGATAGTGCTATGTAGGTGAGGGTACATGATAAAGGATAGTATAGGATCAAAGGAAAATGACCATGTCAAGATATTTTCCAAAAGCCCATTTTAAAGTATATACGGTCCCTAACGTTTATCAAGATCAAGATGGATAGGGAATAAAGATGCAAGTGGAATGAATTTTTCATGGATTTATTATGGATGGAATGGATAGGATGCTAGATTTATTATGGATAAGATAAGCTACTTCCAGTTGGAATGTTGCACATTGATGCTTGATTTTACGCATGACACTTGTTTTTCAGGTTTTCATCATGGTACTTGCCCAAAGTGCCATATGAATGGTTTTCACTATTAGATGGATTTTTTTTCTTTACTTTTTTCTTTATTTTTTAATTTTTCTATATTTTATATTTTTGAATGATAACCAATTATGTTGGACCACTTGGTGGTGTCGATGTAGATGTCGTTGTCATAGTGTGCCAATAATGTCCTGCCTTGAGGAGTTGCTCTGTCAAGATACATGCACTTGCACGTAAAGCCCATGAATGTTATTGTGATAATTTTTGATACCAAAGTTGACCTTATCTAAATGCACACATTGTGATAGAGTGACATTAGAGTCCTTATAATAAAGTGTTGTTGCCAAGACATGATGAATGTGGGATTTGGGATTTTTAGATTTTAGGTGGGATATTGGATTTTGGTTGGGGATATAAGATGTGGATGAACTATTTGGTAGTTTGGATTTAGGATTTTTTTTCTCCAAAATCTGGATGGTGGATGATGGAGGGTGGATGCGAGATTTTAAGTATGTTTGGGACCAACTTTTTATACACCTTGTATGTCGGTTTTGAAGTCTGCTTTGAAGGAGGTGGAAAATTTTGATAGTTTGAATTCCTTTTTTGATGTGGCTCAATTTAGTTTCATTGACTATTGGATTTGGATTTGGATGTTTATTGGATGCTTTACATGATCCAATTTTCTTTGAGATCCATTTTGACTATATGTGTCCACTTTGTTTTTTGTATTTATTAGCTTGAAAAGCTTGACTTTGATCTTCTCCTTTGTAAGGATTTTTCTTTTGTTGGTCCCAATTAGTGGATGGAAGAATTAGGGAATGATGGTCCATTATGTGGATGGTTAGAGTTTTGGCAAGAACCTTATGGTAAGGAATGTTCATAACACCTATTTCAATGTTTTAATTAGATGCAATTTCCCCATACCATAGAGGTATCACTAGCATTCTTTTATTTCTCGATTTATGAATAACCAAGTCCTTGATATTTAGGATTATCAAAAAATTGTACTGGTTCTAGAATACCTTGTTCATGTAGGCCTAATTCTTTTCCTTAATACTACATTCTTTGACAAATATTGTTTGCAATAGGATATTTTTTTATTTGATTTAACATGATGCTAACTCTTCTTTATGTTCTTGGGAATCATCAATGGTTGTCGTCTTCCCATAAGTAAGAAGGCTTGATTTAACAAAAGTGAGTAATCCAAGTTGATAAGATACTAGTGCTAGAATCATATTTATGCCTATTTCTTTAACATTTTGTGAGATACTTTCATGGAGTCCTGTGATTTGATCTATAACTTCATTCTTTTCAAATACATGTCTAGAGAGAAATATTCATGTTCTAGATGAACAAGGAAGATATCATCTGTGTGTCCAATGGAAGAAAAATATGTCTTTATGGAAGTGGGGGTTATGGGTATATGGATAGGATCAACTTCAATTTTGGAATCATGAAAATGGATAATAAGATCTTGATCAAGGATAGAATGAAGTGGTAAGTTTTGAATAACTTGATCTTGATGAGTTTCAGGGACTTCTACTTGATGCTTTGGATAGTTTTCCTGACATAGATCAAGCTTTAATAATGTGGTATGAATAAAGGACTCTTGGGTAGTCTCATTATGTTGGGATGGTGGTAATGGAATTTGAATAGGAATATCTAGAGTTGGTGATGGGATGGATGTAATACATGATGGTATTTGGTCTAAAATTTCATGATTATGGATTGGATCTGTATCAAACATTGGATTAGCTATCATGGATATCCCTTGGGGGAAATCTTAGAAGGTGTTATTAGTGAATGATTCGATTGATGGGGATGATATAGGTGGATTTTGAAAAGGTTCCAATGATGAAGGAATACAAGGAGAGATGAAGGCTTCTTGTGGGCACACTTCTTCAAAATGACCTATTATGAAGTCAAATGAGGTAGATATGTTATGGAAATTTCTAGACATAGGTGAATGGTTTTGATCTTGCTCAGGAAAATTATCTTGATACATGTCTAATTTCTCATCATGTGAGATATAAATATTACATATGTAATTATTATTGGATGGATTTTCAAGATGATCCTCAACAGTGATGTCACCTTGGTCTATAAAATATTGAATAAGGTGTGTCAATTTAAAACAGTTGGGAGATTTATGTCCTTTTACTTGTGGTAATCATAAAAATCAGTTTCCATCCACCATGATGTGGGTTTGACTTGTGGTTCATATTGGTTCATTTTTGGAAAAGTGACTATATTTTCTTGAAGTAGTTTGCAAAGCACAAGCTCAATGGGTTCTCCTAAAGGAGTGAATTTTCATCATGGGTTGTTAGTGAGTCTAAAAGGTGATTGTTGTGTGGTATCCTATAGATTTTCTAATGTTTGAATGTTGGGTGGCATTTGTAAGCTTAATATGAGTTGAGCATGTTAAGCATGAGGAGAAGGTGGCATGGGAATTGTCCTGTCAAAAAGATAGGAACCTATGTCCTCCATTATATAGCTCTTTTTTTGTGGCCCTTGTGGAAATCTACCATTTATTGTTATAAATTTTGAATTTGCAAATCTAGATTGTTGAGGTTTGTTGCAGGCAGTGTGTTGATTACATTGTAACTGGATATAGGATGGGATGATTGTTGCGCTTGGAGGTATAATGGATTGTGATTATCATATGGAGGGTTTTGGGTGTTATGTTGTGGATGTATGTAGTTAGGTGGAAGGTAGGAATGAGTGGATATGTTGGAGTGAGTGTATGGGTTAATACAACAAATTGTTGTTCGGGGTTTATGATAGTGTACATGATGTGTGTTGTGAGGGAATGGTTTGATTGTGTTGTGAAGTCATATCTTTTTGATGGATTTTTTGGGTTCAAGTTGGACTTGGAAAGAGACACACTAAGTAGGTGTTTGAACCAAATCTTTGATATGGATACTTGATAAAAAAACTAAAGGAGACAATAGTTACCTAGATCTTGGTTTTAATTTTATTTTGATTGATAAACCTTGCTTGTACTAGACTAATGAGTCCAAGGAAAGGAATATGATAGGGAGCTTATAAACTTATCGGTAGAATGATGACCACTAAGAAAACTCATTCACAAATTTTGATACTAATTTAACAACTTAAGTATTGAGATGTGTTTCAAGCAAATGACTAAACTAGGGGATTCTAGTAAGAGATCTAAAAGACGATTGTCTAGTTCAGTTTGATAATTAATGAGTATTGTTTTTGTTGGTGCAACACTAATAAAAAATGTGTTTATAAGAAGACCCAAGATGAAAGGGTGACATGATTTGATTTTTTTTGCTACCATTTTTCAAGGAGGATTGATTATGCCTATGACTTTGTTTGGTAATTTTCTAATCCCTAACTAATGATTGATGGATATTTTGGAAACCGATTTCTCACTATTTTGGAAATTCCACCTGATACTCAAATGCATCATTTTACAAACACGTCGAACCATAGTCAGAAGTGCCATGTTGTGAGAAAGAGAAACTTAGAGATATATGACAAAAGTGATGCAAGTTATTAGAAATAGAAGTGTAAAAAATATGACAAAAGTGGCGTACTATTAGAAATAGAAGCGTTGAAATATGACACAAATTGAACTTGCAATTTTTTAGACCTAAATCAACCTAGGGTTTTACAATTTCTAGATTTTTGATGATTGATTTTGTGTTTTCTGATCTAGCAAGTAAGATAAATCAACAAACAACAACATATAGGACTGACTATTAGGAATTTTAGGATAAATTTTGCATGTCTTCTTAAACAAGACCATGCTAATGGTGTCACAAGTATTTAACAATAAAGATAGATCATAAATACACAACCTCTCTAGTGGGAAGATTGGGTTTATCAATTTATATCAGGCTCACTCCAAAATATCTTCCACTTGAATAGACAACTAGGGTATGCTAAGGTCATGTACCACCTTAACACCTCTTACCCTAGAAGGAAAAGTTCTTTGCAGGGGGTTAATTTTTTCTCAACAAGGGTCGACACATAGCTGTGAGTAAGTTCACGTGATGATGCTATCACTTTACACCAATATAAATTGATAGCCAAAATGGACTTTAGGTTTCTAGATAACAAGGCTCTTGGTGGAGGTACTCTGTAAATACCAACACATGTACAAATGTGAGATTGAAATCTCATCTCCTTGTGTACAGAATCACCCAAGACCACATAGGAATGCCTGAGATGTCATGATTGGAAATTGAGCTATAACTTTCACTCTCACTCCTTTATATAACCTACCAAAAAAACATGCTTGAGGTCAAACCCTGGTGTGATGAAATCTCCAGACATGCCTCCTACTGAAAATAAAAAGAAGCTATTACAAATTTCTCTCACACCCAAGATCATACAAGTGCGCAAGTAGAGAGGATACATATACAATAACTTGGGTAGACACAACTATGCAAGTTCACCAAACATGGTAAACAATTCTTTTTAAGGTACCCAAATGTAAATGTGAGTTCAATTTTATCCATAATTGAAATCGTAATTTTCCTTGTTCATTTTTAAAACTCAAATCAAAAGATGATAGTTGTAGGTTATTTTTAATGCACTAAAATGAAATATTCAAGTTGTGGTGAATTTTAATGCACCGAAATGAAATGTTCAAGTTGTGGTGGATTTTAGTGCACCAAAATGAAATGTTCAAGTTGTGGTAAATTTTAGGAGCACTAATTTGAAATGTGAAATTTTTTCATTTTAAATGCACAAAAATCAAATGATAGGCTTCTCCCAATGCCACAAGATACACAAATGTTAGCCGAAAAGATCAAGAAACAAGCACATGTGTTAGAAGTTAGGCAATCCAAAAAATATAGAAACAAATGATTATTAGAGATAATCCTAATTTTTGGTTTTTGATTTGAAGAAATGGCCTCATTCATAGCATTCACATCAGAACCAACTTTCTAATGCCTACAAAAACTTGACAATTTGATTAATGATTTGAAAGTTATGCCCATTTTACTGTAGGTTGGTGTTTTTAAAAATTGCAAAGAGGAGGAATAAGTAGCCTCACTAAGTGATTAAATCTATGTGAATTAATTCTCTAATTAATAAATGAAACCAAATTCATTACTAACACAATTTTAAAAATGTGTAGCAATAATAAATATACAGTCCAAAAGTAGAAATCCATACAAATGAACAGATTAACAAATAAAGTGCTTGAAAAATATTTTTTTTAGCTTAAAACATTATCTTGCACTAAAATAGGAGGTATTAAATATATGGAAATTTGTCCCTCGGCCCTTCTAGATGCAACATGATGTTTTTTTTTCCTCAAACAACTCCTAAAAAAGATGATTTTCAAAAACTCTTAAAATTTGGACTATAACCTACAAGATAAAAAAAACTAGAAACTTGCAAACAATAAGGTTAAATTAAAGAAACTTCAAATTAGAGACCTGGAGTCCCTCTGGGCATACCAAAATGCATGACCATAAATACAATCAACTGTAAAATTATGAAAGAATGAAGCAATAATCAAAACTAATGGAGACACCCTTAGGCATCTACCAAATCCGCAACATCCAACCCAAACAACTAATACACTCAACATAGACTCAAACCCTCAAAACAATTCTGCAACCAATGTGATGGTTCTTCCTCAAGACACATACCTCTCTCAGTTACTAAAATGCTATTGGAACTTAAATATAGTATCCATGTTCTCAATTATGACACATGAACATACCCTTAATCTGTAACTAAAAATATAACAAGAAAAGAATGATAACAGATTGGCCTTTGAAACCTCAAAATTTTATTAAGCATTAGAACTCATAATATATACAAACATATTCAGTCCCTTTGGGAATCAATCTTCACATCATTTAAAGGACTATTCGGCCCTCCAACAATATTTTGTCTTCTTCAACACTAATTGCTCCTCCGCACTTTTAGTTCCCCATTCCATTATCCTATCAATATTGACCCTCATTCATCGAGCTCCTATTCTTCCTTTGGCTATTTTCCTCCTTTCAACCCTCTGTCTTCCAAATCAACCTTCATCCCCTTAATCAATCTCTCCCCATTCATTGAAATTATATATTCCTCTCGATTTCTTTAGCAGATTGCTCCACTATTCTTTATGTTACACCAATTCTCTTCACTATCAGCCTTCTTATTCCATTATCGGTCTCCATTATTTCTCTATCAACCTCTTCCTCAACTGCTCATCCAACTCTCTTTGCCACTTTTAGATCCTCTTCGACTACCTTAAACTTCATGACCCTTTTTTTCCCCTCATAGCGGCCTTCCCATAATGGCTCCTCTTCTTCTTCAATATCAACCTCCTTTATTATTGTCCCCTCTCTTATTAAGTCGCTGACCTCTTTCTGTGGCACATTGGCCTCTAGACTTCCACGCGAGTTCTTCTTCCTCTTATTCACACACTCCCTCTACACAGGTTGCCTCCTTCCTCATTCTGCAAATTGCCCTTTTAATCTCCCTTGCTCCTCTCAACTGTTCAAGCATTCAAATTCCCTTGGACCACAACTGCTCAAATTCCTACCTTAACTATTGGTCTTCCAAGCTTACCCATTCTTAACCAATTCTGGTAACTTCCCTAATCTGCTTCAACTTCTCCTTAAACTTAATAATTAATTACTGATGTTCCTATCGTTGGGGCAACAAGAGCTCCAAACTATCTGCATCCTGTCATTTTCCCAAACACATCAAACCCACAATCGACTGCTAACGTAAAATTTGAAAATTTAGCCAATGCCCCTGCATCAAAAAACAAAACACAATCAAATGATCATAACAATGAATCAAGAAAAGTAAATTATATTAAAGATGAAATCATTGAAAACACAATACGAGTTTACCCTACGTGAAGCTCCATTTCTCTCCTCTTATCCATCTTGGGAGAAATTGCATGATAGTCTTTGCTCTTAGATATGTATTTAGCACAATAGCATCAAAGGCACCCCCAAAATACGAGTATAGTTTTCTTGCATGAACTAAGATAAAAAAATGGAAAGTATGGTTACATTTATAGATATTTGATGACACCGATCAATGGTCAATATCAAAAGAGTGATAAAGAAGATCAATGGTTGAGAATTGATGAGAGGAATTGATTGTTAGTTAACTAGTTGCATGCTTTTAGTTAACTAAATGCATGATTTAGTTAAGAGGATTGATTGAAGCATTAACTAAGACTGGCAGTTAGTTAACTAAATTGATTGATTAAAATACTCGAAGTGAGTGGGAGTGAAGTGGGTTTGATTGAGTTGACTAATTAGATTGATTAATGAATTCACAGTAAGTCTTAGTTAACAAGTGACCTGTGGCAAATTACATGAGTATTTAATAATTAAATAAGTTTAATTATTATTTACATGTGGAACATTAAATTTATTAAATAAATAAACTAAATGATTTTATTTATTTTGGAAGAAGATAATATTTGAGAAATAAATTAAATTAAATTAAAAACAATTATTTAATTCGGGAAGTGAGAATTTGCATGAGTATTTAAAAATTAAATAAATTTATTATTATTTACATACATGCAAAATTGAATTAATTAAATAAATAAATAAAATAATTTATTTATTTTTAGAAGAAGATAATGTTGAGTAATTAAATTAAATAATTAAAACTATTACTTAATTTAAGAAGTGGGAATTAATTAAATAATAAATTATTTAATTTTGGAGATAAGAACTAGACAAAGAATTTGCATGAATATTTAATAATTAAATAAATTTAATTATTATTTACATGTGCAAGATTGAATTAATTATATAACTAAAATAAATTATTTTATTTATTTAAGAAGAAGATAATGTTCAAAATTAAATTAAATAATTAAAACAATTACTTAATTTGAGAAGTGGGAATTAATTAAATACTAAATTATTTAGTTAATATTAGAAATAGAAGAATAATTAAGAAATAAATTAAACAACCTTAATTATTTAATTATTATAGAGGAATAGATAATATGATTTTAATCAAATAATATGAAATTATTCAATTATTAGGATGAAGTTAAAATGATCATTAATTTAATCATTTAGTTAGAATTAGGTGTCTACACATGGCTCAAGACAACTTTTAGGGCTTTGAATGCAACAATGGAAAACTTGTCTTCAATCTTCCTTCAATCCTCTTTAAACCTATAACCTGCACATTCAAAGAGAGAGAGAATGTTGAGCCATTTAGGGGCTTGCCTCAGTCAAACCCTATGTAAGTGTTTCCACTTCCACAATGGCAATGTCTAAGATTGAAATGAAAATTGAAAGGAAGGAATGATGAAATCACAAAATGCTGCAACTCACCACACTTCAATGGATTCCTTGAAGGATTGAAGTTAGGTGCATCACCTCAAGTATTTGGATCTTTCTTGCTTGAATGCTTGGAGACCTACAACAAGGGTTAGCCTTCACAAAACATGAACATGAACACACATAGAATTTGACATGATGTCGGATCTTGAATTGCTGTGATAATGCTCTGAAATGCTACTCTTGACTTGCTCAATAGTTGTAGTGCCCCCATTTCGGTCGTCGTTGATGTCAAGTAAGTTGTTGTTGGTAATGTCATGATTTTATTATTTAATTTAATTTTAAGGTTATGAGATAACACTAATAATATGCTTGGATTTGATTAATAAAGTTAATTTAATTATAAGGTTACTTGTTTTATTTGGAATTAAATAAAGAATTAGATTCAATAATAAACATTAATTGAATTATCATTAGGAGTTAGTTATTTAAAGTAAACGGATTAGATGAGGAAAGATAATTATCATTTAATGATTAAATTCAATTAATAAATTTAAAAGTGAGAAAATATTAGAGAGGATTAAATATTAAAATTGTACTCAAGTTTGAATAAGGATTAAAGCAAGGAAAATAATCGTTTATTGCTAAATAAATAAATAATAATAAAGCATCATTTTGGGAAGAGTAAAAGGCAAGGGAAGCTGGAAAAAGATGGTATATGCTTTATCTTCCTTTGTCTCATCACCTTCCAGGTAGAGTTTTCAATCATTGAAACTCATAAATTAGAATTCAAGAGGCATCTCGGGGGGGGATTACATTCTTATGGAGGAGAGCATACGTGGGAGGGGGTCAGATGGACGAGAGAGAAGGGAATTACAGCAGAATGAAGGTCTTTCCCCATTTGTGTTTCCTTTTCTGACGACTCTAGGTATGTTCGTGTAGCCCTCATCATCTAAATCTGCGTAACTGTGTGCGCATGGAACACAAGCAAAGCTTACAATGTTGGGATGTGTTATAGAGTGTTTCTTTAATTCAAAAATTTTGAGAGCTTCCTTGTAAAATCCATTTTTGTGCTTAACCTGCACCCTTATGCATTCCTTGAGCTCGCATTTCTTTGAGGAACTCTTTTAAACGTTTCGCATGCCTTGGCTCTGCTCAACATTTTGCTTACATATCTGTCATCGTAGCGATAGAATGTAGACTTTCAGGGGGCGTATAAATTCAAATGATCTCCCTGATACGGAGGGAAACCCATTACATCTGTAGTACTTGAAAACAAAATATTGTCATAGTATAAATAACCTCCTGAATCCTCAGCAATCTGCTCAGCCGCGCACTTGAACTTTATAGGAAGTTTATAGATTTAAATAAACTGCTCGATTCTGCTGGCAATCTATCGCAGTTGCAGCACTTGAAAATAAATTTATTTTCCAAACTTCAATCTTGAGCGCATCTCTGGAAACTCGCCTCTAATCAGAAATGCGTCTAGTTCAAAACAAAAAAAGTTGTGCATTATTTCCCCTACTCTCAGGTCACGTATTTGCACCTCACCTTTCTCTTTTCCTTCAGTCTTGTGATAACATTTGAGATTTGATAATAATGCAAGTAGATGGCGATATTTCCAAATTCCAATATTCACTTTCTAATATACTTGGCAACCTGTCACTGTTACGCCATTTAGAGTAGAGGCATTGTGCAGAATTAAATAGTCTCCCTGAAACCATTGGAACCCGTCACAGCTGCAACGTTTAGACTTGCAAAGGTGGAGTAAATTAAATAATCTCTCTGGTTTCATTGATAACCTGACACAGTGGCGTACTTGATCATGGTAGGGTGTATAGTTTTAAATAAAAATCACCTCTTCATATTATTTCTTGTTGAGTATTTATTCATTTGGAAGATTCTGCATTTATAATTGTGGTTAACCAAATATCTATTTTCCATTGTTTTAAGAGACATAAATGTACGGTAGACATGCTATTATGGGATCACAAATTAGAATAAAATGGCACATCATTCAATTTGGAAATGGGCATTGATTTGTAAAAGAGTAGAATGCTTTAAACATTATATACATGTCATAGTGTGGAGATATCTGAGTGAGAATATAACTAGAATAGTTCCATCATAAACTTGGATATGACATGGCAGGCGGTGGCCGAAAGACTTGAATTGTATTTACTGAATCCGACCACCATATAGGTACTAAAAATAGGGTTTGGCATTTGAAGTCTATCAGAGACCTCTTGATATATGCCAGATTTGGTTTAAGATTGATCTTTGCTAGTTATTCTAATGTTAAAAGAATTAGATATATAAATATGTAGTGGTTTTAAAATATATATAGGTGTGTAAATTTATTTAGATAGATTTAAGATTTTAAGGTGGTAAGTTTTAATATGTAGTATTTAGAGTATTGTTATTATTATTATTTTAAAGTATAAACAATTGGTCTTAAGTGGTTTTCACAATTAATTTAGATATTGGAAGTAAGTGTTAAGTTAGTATGATGAAAGGAAAGTGGAAATAATGTTTTGAACATAAGTAAATATGAAATGATAATAAGTTAACTACTCAACTATTAAGTAGTTTTCAATTATGTTGATAGAAGAAAGGAGAAATTTGAATGTATGGGCATGGTTAGAGATAATTAAAAATAAATAAAAATAAGATGAAATATTCTATGTGTTTATTATATGAAAATTATTTTTAATTCATATGAGAAAAGAATATGTTTGGCCTTCTTAGATAATTTATTGTGTTTAAGTTATGTTGAAGAAATGGTTTTGAGTGAATGATTTTTCTAAAAGGAAATGTTTCAAAAAATAATTATGTAAAGTGTAGTTAAATTAGGTGCAACAATTAATTTAAATAGAAGAAAGAGAATGATTAAATAGTTTAGATGATTAATTGAGTAATATTAAGGAAGTTCTTGAATTATATCATCGTAAAGTTATTAACTTGTTTTATATAAAGGGATTAAGTAATCTTGACAAATAGGAGAGTGATAGAATTAGGAATGGAGATTGTTGTTATAATGTGTAAATTGGACTATATTTGTTTTAATCTGTGTTTGGAAGAGTATACTTGTGATTAGTGTCTTATGGCTTAAAAACATTAGGTTTTATCTTCACTTCGCAATATTGTGCTATCCTTAAATGTTGGAAATGATTGATCTTTAAAATAATGTTCTTTTTAGATTGTTTCAAGTTACTCCTTATTGAATGAATGGATATTTTGTATTTGAATAAGTGGTTTTATGGATTGTTTTGATAGATCCTTTCAATGTGACTTTTCGTGAGTTGATTTTGAATTGGGGATTTGCTCTCATTTAATTTATGTTGCTATATGATTTCTTTTGTTCTTTACCCTAAGTGGTAAATCAGTTAATGTTATCATTGTCATGATTGATGGTTCTGCTTGGGTTGTTAATGAGTCAAATTGAAAAGTTCTTTGAGTTATGGGTATTCCGAGAGGAGAAAATAGAGGTTTCCTTGGATTTCCGAGTTAGTTCGTATCGAAGATGTTGATGTTGTTTGAATGGAGTTGTTGATCTTATTTTGATGTATTCACTCATTATATTTGAATTGAAAATAGTTCTTGTGGACTTGCAATTATTGTTGTCAATTCTTTGATGGGGAAACCCTAGTGTAGATCTTCCAGAGGCTTTTTTTTATTGTTGGTCAATGTCCCTAGAATTGATGATCAGATTTTGAAAGGGTTGTAATTTGTGACTAGTATTGGTTAGATGGGTAATGCCTTGCTGCTTTTATGTTGTGATTCTTTGTTCAAATTATGATGGTACAACCCTTGGTTTTTTATGTTGTTGGGTCTCTAGGGAGAGTGGCCTCGTGGGGGGGCCCGCTTAAGGGGAAGGGCACAGGATAACCTGTGAGTTGGTAATCAAGTGAAAACCTAATAATTAACTTAGGAGGGTTGGGTAGTAATATCATTATAAGATTTAAAAAATGGATGCCTTGTCTTCATTAGTGCTTCCGCAGACTAATGGAAGGCTGAGAAGGCCATGGTCGGCAAGGTCGTGACCTTGTCTTCACAAGAGGTTTACGGCTCCACATGAGTCACCCTATGGACTCATCCAATTGGGGAGGAAGGGCAATGATAGCCATAGATGGACCACTTCCATTGGGAGGAAGAGCACAGTGGATAGCCCATGTAGGGACTATGTGATGACACTCTCCTTCTAGTTGCCCACGTTTACTTTATTGTGTTCCTTGGAAGTAGGTTATGGGAGTTGGTTTAGATTGTTGATATTTGGATTTATCTTGATTTATGATATTGCCTTAATACATCTTTGGTGTACTTTGTGATCTTGTATGATCTCATTGATATTTGACTTATGACCTTGTACTCTTTGGTACTGTGATATGATGCTATTGTATTGTTTAGTTGCAATTTGGAATTGTATTATGTTTATTAATTCAGTTTGATTTGGAAGTGTTTCATGATCATCCTTTGGTTACTTGTTTATGGTCATTGCTTTGATTTATGTGATGGGATTTATGACTTTAAGTTATTATGTTGACTCTTGTAATCCTTGAGTTTTATGATACTTTTGTATGATGTTGAGTCTTGTGGTTCCCTGTTTGGATGTTCTTGGTTGAGGTCTCTTTCTTGTCAGCCCTTTAGCACGGGGTGGGTCTTTGGACCCACATGGTCGGGTGGAACGTGCTAAGCACCCCATTGGGTCCCCAGTCGAGAGGTGCGGATTGGTGCTGTTGCCGACTCCAGAGTTGTATTTGTCTTGGAGCCGTTATGATACTTTGTATTCATCCGGTTATTTGTATCATGTTATATTGTGTATGGTTTCCATTTATGTTTGGAAACACTTTGTATCATTGTACCTTCTAGAACATTGTACTGTAATGTAATGTTAAACTCGGTGTGGTTATTGGCCATGGCAGTTGTTATTCATTGTGTTGAGTTAATTATGTATATGTTGTACTTACTCAAATGGTTTCTTATCAATGATTATCATGTATGTGTTATATTTGTTAATGTTTATTTTGTTATGGATTATATCTTGGCTTTTATTCTTTATTGTCGTTGTGTGGATCTAAGTCTCATAATGACTCCTCGTGTACCCCAAGGGATGTATGTGTTAGTGAATCTGCTTAAATGAAATTCATGTCATGACTTAATGTGTATTACATGTATGTTATGTTATCTTTAAAAAAAAAAAATTGCAGTGATTATTGTTTATTTGTCCTTTGGGGTTCACACGCATACCATAATAGTTCTCTTGATCATAAGTTTGCCACTAGTTTTCTAGATGGTCTTCAAATGATGCAATAATTAGGTATTTATATACAATTGTTCTAATTTCCTAAAAAATAGATCCCAAAAGCTGACACTTAAAATTTGAATTTTGAATGTTAAAATTTCACCAACAACATATTAAAAATTGGTCCCCAGCAATATAGGGGTACCCATACGCCCATGGGCATATGAGTCTTGACCCTATCTTCTAGGACTTTTAGTGTCAGGATCAAAACATTAATTGTTTGCATTTATTAAATGCTTGCAATCCTTCAAAAAATGGTAAAAATAGGCCTTGGAATGCATAATTTAGGAAATTAGGGGCTTAAGTAGGTCCAATGAATTAAGGGGGACAAAAAATAATGTGAAATTGTTAAGGGTGACAATTTTCAACACTACATTTAGCCCCCACTTTAGTGAGAGTATGAACTTGCATAGACTCACACTAAAGTAGAAAAATATATGTCAAGAGGGGTTCAAATGTACAAATGTTGAAGAGATAGGATGACAAAGGATTAAGGAAGATGGCCAAGCCCCAAGGATCTAATATCCCATGAAAAACCAACACAATCACAAAGGAATGCACATGCATGTAAGATATGCAACAAGACAACATACATAAACACACATGATTAGAAACACAAAGCATATACGATGAAAGCACATGACATAACATAATATATGGATGATGATAAAGTGAAAATAGACACGATGTGAACACAATGAAAACATGAATAAAACACATGAAAAACACAACAAAACACAAGGTTAGCACTAAAGGATTCAAATCGGTAAGGTAAAGAGACCTCAGTCTTAAATTGTCTCAAATACGAAATGTCATCCATTAAATTAAGGAATGCTCCCATGAGGACTGAAGTCATACACATCACTCATGATCCACATGGATCCAATGGAAAGAAAGCTATGTTATGCTAGGTAGACATGCTAAAGGGCCTTCATGACACACCATAGCAAAGTCTGATATTTACTAGGTGAATCATAAATTGAAAGACACACATGCTAGTGAAGTCCGATATTCACTAGGTGAGCCCTCAAGATAAGGTAAAATGAGAAACACACTAGGTCTACTAGGTGTAGCCATAACAACCATGTACCAAGGGTTATACTCCTTGATAAAATTGATAAGGTATCCTAAAGTGCTATGTCAATGCATCACTAAGTTCAACACCTACGAAAAAAGTGAAGAAAAAATGGAAAGGTTTAACATCACGGGGGATGAATATGACAAGGTTTAACATTACGAAAGATGAATATGAAAAAGTTTAATGTCACGGGGGATGAATATGACAAGGTTTAACATCACATCCCCCTTAATCCCTCTCATTTTCCATTTTTAATTGTCATTCTTGTTTTCTATTAAGCTCACTCAAAGTTTTAATTTTTTCAAATGGCTTTTCTCTTGTGCATAGTATACCCATCAACAAAAAACAAGTTGTTGAACCAAATAGATTTCATTTGCACACATGCTCATGGCCTGTGCCAAAATGGTTGCTCTGGAATAGGGTATGGACGCCCATCATTACTATTGGAAATGCTTCGATAGACATGTAAGTAAAATGTGGAAGCAAAGACAAGGGACATGAACTGTTTGATGGTATACCTTAAAGAAACATGGTCTATTGAATGCTACAATTGCAGGATATGCACAAAATGAATTTTTTGAAAATGATTTCAAAACTTTCAGTTGAATGTATTCAATGGGTGTAAAGCTAGACTCCACAATATTTTCCCTCATCCACCTTACTTGTGCCAAAAATGGGAGCTTTGGAATAGGGTATGGACATCCACCATAGGATAAAGGAATGTAATTTTTTCAGATGCAATTGCAACTACCCTAGTAGACATGTATGCAAAATGTGGAAGCATAGACAAGGCACATGAATTGTTTGACAAAATACCCCAAAGAAATGTGGTCTCATGGAATGCCATGATTGCAAGATATACACAAAAGGGATTTGTTGAAAATGCTTCAAAAAATTTCAAGAAAATGCAATTAGTACGTGTAAATACAAACTCTGCAACCTTTTTATAGCATGTTCTTACTTAATCTATAGTTGTACACCATACTTATATCTTGATTCAACAAACTTTATGTTTTTCATTATAAGAAGTGCTTGATATTTCATTATAGAATTCTCCAGAAAATTTTAGATAATTCAATAGACATGAATACTCTTACTCTTGGACTAATCTACCCTCTAGAATGTCTTCTTTTTCTTAAATGAAATAGTCATTGCACTAGGAAGCTTTAAATTTCCACTAGTAAACTCTTCTAAGTGATTGCAACCCATTTCATCTATTGCAATATATCTTTGTGAGATAAATTTCAAATAGTTAATTTTTCTATGCTTATGTGTACATAATCATAGTCCAAATAACTTATTTTTCTAATTCAAATAATTAATACTATACATGGTTAGAAGGTTGTCCTCATAATTGTGATCTTCATTTACTAAAATACAAAATAAAAATCAAACATTTTTGTCATCTACCCCACTTTACACTTTGGTCCTAAGCAATCTATGTACAATCTTTGAATTAGATGCATTGTTCATGTATTAAATAACATCAACTTGCACTCATTCAATCACATAAAGAATCATTAGTTATTAGAAAAGCAATAATTTAAAAATTACACTAAAATTCTACAAAAATTAAGAAAGAAATATTGCACATCTAATCACACCCATCCTAGTGCATGTGACTCACCTAGTTATCATCCTAAAATTTATGTTCATGTTAGAAGTTTATTAGCTATTTTGAGGTATTTATAAATACTAACTTAATATAAGAACCCTAAGACTATGAAAGATGATATTATTGTTCAGCAGTCCATTTATCTTAGAATCTACTAAGTAGAATCCAAAGATTAGTGAAGCTTAATTTTTTTGGTGTAGAGTGAGATTATTGTTGTGATCTAGATCTAGAACTATGAAATCAATCTAACATATAGAAAATAATGATATTTTAAATTTGATCTATATACATGACTATCTAACACAAATCACATTATCTTCATCAATTAACATTTATTCTTTGCTCACAAAACTAAAATATATCAATCTTGAATTATTATTTATAGTGCAATTGTACTTTTTATATAATTAATATTACCTAATTTAATACACTCCACTCTATTTTCTCATTCAATCTAAAATTATTTATGCTTGATTGGTCTATTTACTTAATTACCCTAAATTACCCATAATGGAATCTCTTATTTCATTTTAAATAGAAGTTCAACAACTTTTCTTGGAAGTTGACCACTTATGGCTTGAGTTGTGGTTGTAGGTTAAAAGGTACTATTTCATATTGTCCTCCAAACAATGTTTTACTATTTTCATAACCCAATTTTATTGCATTTAAATTATAATATGATAAATTGGGAAATTCAATATGTTGAATGAAAATTTTGATATTTTTGAAAAGTTTGAAAGAAGTTGACCATTGTTAACTATGTGATCTTTTGAACTATCTTATACTTTATCATGATTGAACATTACTGATGAACTGTGTAAGTGCAAGTGTGTGTAATTGTAGGATAATAGGTTGAAGGATGAGAACATGGTTGAATTAGGATCATTTAGTTAGATTGAATGGTGAGCTCGATGGAATCTGGGTGCACACACCACAAATGGCATGATATTTGCATTTAAAATTTCATATAGAAGATTTTATTGAATTGATTCGAATTGATTCAATGATTGAAAAATAGGCTTGTGAAATGAAATACACATGATTTATATTCAAATTGTCTATCTTGATCTTGTGTGTTTCAAATTTGAAAGAGAATGATAACATGATTAAAAAATATTTGTATGTAATAATAAGGAAAGCTTGAAGGATACAAAAATTACTTCTTTTGAAAGCTATTATTCGAATAATAACAAAAGTTGTTTCTTTGCTTGAAAGTGATTCCACACTACACTGTTATAAACATAAAATAGTGATAAATACAAGAATATATATATATATATATATATAAACATAAGCAAACTCTTTGAAATTGAATATGAGTTCGAATTAATCGAATGATGTTAAATTATGATAATACATGAAAATAGAATAAAATAAATGATAGTATCATAGTGGCCTGCATTCAATTATGGAAAGATATTCAAATTTGAATAGTGGGCGAACAAAATTTATGATAATTATGAAGGAAACAACTCCCATAATGATGAGAAGAGGTATGGGAAAGATGTATTCCCACTTTGGTAACACAACATACTGGGGAAGGAATCGGCCCAAGTCTAGCAGTGATGCCAAAAAATAAGGGAAAAAGTAGATTGAGTACATCGACCCATATGGAAAAGAAGGAAAGAGCCGAGGAAAGCCATAAGTAAAGGTAAAAATAGTCATTTGATGTAGTTTATGCTTGAATATTGCTTTCAAATATGATCGAAACTTCCATTTTTCCTTTACTTTTGTCAATTTCATTCATGTAGAAGGAAAAATGTTAGAAGTTCATTCTTTGCAAGTGTAATTAGCTTGGATCAGGGTATTTTGTTTGAAGATCGGCCAATTATTTTTCTTGAAACATGTCGCAAGGGCCTTATCGACCGAGGCTTGCATGCACCATATCTTTTTATCTTACTATCGACATGATAGGAAAACAAGGCTAAGCCTATATGAGATATTTGTTTAACCTCTTCATTTATTTCTTGCATGTATATTTTGGTTACCAATACATGGTTTATCAAAAGAAATCCAATAGTTGATAGTGTTTTTTTTTTCTTTTACAAAGAAATACGATTTAAAATAATATATCATCACCCTATAAGGGTTTGATGGATATTTTCTGATGATATTCTCACTGTTGTGATTGCCTTGCCGGCTATGCTGAATAATGAGCCGTGCCCATATGGGTGCAAAGTTTCAACCATTGTTCATAGAATGATGTTTAAATGTCATTGTATTTAAGCTTGTCACCTCGTTCCTCTTGAACGAAGGCTGAAGTTTATATCATTTATTTTAAATTTCATTTAGTTGGCTCGATCTTTGTGATCAACTATCAGTGAACCATTTGTTTACAGATTTAATCATTCCTCGAAATGATTTTCATTGATATTGCTCCCATGCGATGTTCACAATAATTATTCTTTTATCAAACCTCATTGTAGACACAATGTCATTCTTGTGAATGATACCCAAATTGTCTCATGGCACAAATGTCACAAAGGTTGATGATCAAAAAGCATAGGTGTGAGCCTTAGTTAATGATATTATTGAATTTGAATAGTCAGATGACTAATTATTTGTTCTTTAGATTGACAGTGATATTGGATAAATACTTACATTATAATTGACACCATCAGAAGCATGATTTTTCACCAAACCTGATCAATGATAGAACTTTCCCAGATTCATATGTTTATTTGGGTTCTAAATGAAAAAGTAATGTAGTTCAAATCTTTTATTGCTCAGAGGATACTAGTATTATTTATATGTTTGAATGCCAAAATGATGGAGACTCTGCTCTTTTGTATGTAGTACTAGATAGCCTAAATTTGTTTAAGAAACATTTAAGCACAGTGACTTGTTTTGTTATAAACAACATTTGTTTTGCTGCAAACAATATTGTTTTGTTATAAACATCATTTGTTTTGTTGCAACCAACATTGTTTTGTTATAAATAGCATTTTTTTTGCTGCAAATAGAATTGTTTTGTTATAAAACAACATTTTTTTTTCTACAAACAACATCGTTTTGTTATAAACAACATTTATTTTGCTGCAAACAACATTGTTTTTTATAAACAACATTTGTTTTGCTGCAACCAACATTGTTTTGTTATAAACAACATTTATTTTGCTACAAAAAACATCATTTTGTTATAAACAAAATTTGTTTTGCTACAAGTAGCATCATTTTATTATAAAAAACATTTGTTTTACTGTAAACAACATCATTTTGTTATAAACAACATTTGTCCTGCTACAAACAACATTGTTTTGCTACAAACAAATTGTTTTGCTACAAACAAATTGTTTTTCTACAAACAACTTGTTTTGTTACAAACAACATATCAGTATGTGGAAATTGTTCAAACACACCTGTTCTTAGTTCTTTTACTTCTTGTATTTCTGACAAATGATATGTGAATCAGTAACATTATTTGAATGGAAGCAATCTAATATAATGGTTTTTATTTCAAAATGTATGCACAAATTAATAACTTACGTTGGCACATATATGTGTATGCACATAGACCTTCGTCTACGTACATACACATATTTCTGACATACCTTCTTTTGTTACTTGTTTAATTAATTCTTAAATGAATATTGAATTATGTTGAATGTAATCATGTGACATATTTATGAAACAAATGGAAAATTTATTGATCAATTCCATTTGAATCATTTTTATGATTTTATTTAAGTTGAGGAAATAAGTAGACTGAATTAATTTTCCATATATATGTGTGTAAAGAATATTCTCTTGTTGAATAGAATGACAACACCTAAGTAGACTAGAACACCTCAGGGTAGATGCTGCTAGAGGGTAGATAGTTGCTATGGAATAATTGTGTTGTTGAAAGTTACCTTCTAGGATGGGTGCCTAAATGGAGTTTAGAGATTATAGGTTTTTACTTCATCCAAACCTATCATTTTTTGTTGCAACATAATTTTTTATGTTTGGCCAAGCAATTAGCTCATTATGTATGTATGGACTTTGTGATAACACTATCTGCCATTCCTAGCATAGATCTTGCATTTTTTAAATCATAGATAGAGATGCATGTTGATGTTTGGGTACGCACCAGATTCCACTTTGCAGATTGTTCTCTTGCTAAAATTTCCATGCAAGTTCAGGTATTCTTCAAGTTGGAAGAATTTCAGGGAATCGTAAGCTTCGTGGTTGGGTGGTAAAGCACTTCAACCATGTTCTCATCCACCAGTGGAGGCAAGTGTCAAGAGGAAACCTTGGATGTTTTCATGACTATCATGATCTATGATGTAACCTTGATGTAAAAATTGTACATTGTATTGACTTTGTGGCCCTATGAGCCAAGTCAACTTGGATATTGTAATTGACATTGAAATTGAATATATATATATATATTTGACTCATTTTAATTAGACATGTGTTTCTATGATTGATAATAGCTACTTAGTTATGTTTTTTTTAAATTAAATATTCATAATGTCATTTGCAATAACATAATTAAGTAATAATTAGAATGGGTTATTACAACTATGACCGACCTTTACCAATACACTATAAGAGTTGACCTCTTCGCTTGCTGATGTGGGGCCCATTTAACTTTTCTCGCTTATTGTTCATAATTTACATTCAAATTGTTCCCACATAGTTGCATTTTTTCATTGCATACAAAAAAATAGGTTTCAAACCCAATCATTTTTCATTTGCTAGTGCACTCCTCGCTTGTGCAAAAATAAGAGCTTTGGAATAGGGTATGGAAATCCATCAAAACATAATGGAATGTGGATTATTTAGATATTACATTTGGAAATACTTTGACAGACATGTATGCAAAAGTGGATGCATAGACATGCACACAAACTATTTGATAGGGTACCTCAAAGAAATGTGGTCTCATGGAATGCCATGATTGTAGGATATATAAAAAAGGGATTTTTTGAAAAGGCTTCAAAAAAATTCAAGAAAATGTAATTGGTATGTGTAAAGCTAGAATCCACAACCTTTGCCAGCATCCTCCCTAATTAGGCCAAAATGGGAGCTTTGGAACATGGTACACAATCAATCAAAGGACAAAAGATAGATGGATTTTATCATATATATGGAGATCAATCAAAGATTTATGGAAGGGGATTTTTGATAAATATTATCATTGGAAATGCTCTAGTAGACATATATAGAAAATGTGGAAGCATAAACAAGGAATGCAAATTGTTTAAAAAATACCTCAAAGAAATGTGGTCTCATGGAATGCCATGATCATAGGATGTGTAGAATGCAAAACCATAAACAAAGAATGTGAGTTGTTTAAAATAGTGCCTCAAAGAAAAGAGTTATCAAGGTTCCCTTGATTTCAAATTATTCATAAAACCAAAATTTTAAAAGGCTTTAAGAACTTTTAAGAAAATTTAATTAGAAAGTATAAATCCAAACTCTACAACCTTTTCTAGCATCCTCCTAGCTTGTGCCAAAGTGGGATCTTTGGAGCATGGTATGGACATCAATAAAAGCATAAAAGGATAGAAAAAATTTGTTATATGAATTGTAGTTACAACTACTCTAGTAAACATGTATGCAAAATGTGGAAGAATTTGACAAGGGACTATTGAACACCCAAAATACTGAGAGTGGGTTGAATTAGTATTCCTAAAAACCATTTAATTACCAACCATCCAATTAACATAACATACTTAGAAATTAACATAAATGAAAGAATAAGAAACCCATAACACATTCAACACATGAACACCAAAATTTTTACGTGGAAAACCCAAGATGGGAAAAACCACGGTGAGGATTAGCTCACAATATAGTATGACCAGTCATAAAGTATTACATAAGGGCTCATTGCTAGGAGGATTCATTGTTCAAGTGAACTCACTGTTCACAACAATAGTAAGATAAGAAAAGTGGCTACAAAACCAAGATTTGAACTGATACAAAATGAATTTGACATATGTTGAATTTGGTTCCTTTGAGGCTCGAGGTTTTGACCCAAAACACTTTGCCCGATATAGAATATAGATTACTACTCAATATTATATTCACATATCCTTTTCTCAATCTTCTACAAAAATTCGCTTTCTTGATTGTATTTGGATCACTTCACTATCTCTTCATTCTCCTTTTCAAACTCAAAATGATCTTCTATATATATTAGCATCATTGCAAACACTAATTAGGTCTGCCTAATTAGATGATGCCTAAGGAAATGCAAAACGTGCCTTGTTGGCACCCAATTCAAATTAAATTACCTTCGCACCACAAACCTGTGTGATATAGGTCAACATGGACCTATAATAGCTCCTTACATTCACATCAAAATTTTAATCTCCACAAACTTTTACATATTTTAGGTTGGTTAGGCATAAGACCTAAAACAAAATACAATTGATCACCACACACAGAACATGGGCATCTCAAAATATCATGCCAACTAGAAATCATAAATCATAGACACATGTAATCATTATCCCAAAACCACAAAACCTAGCACACACTCGTGGAGGAGTGTAGACAAAATAGGCCATACCCACTATATAGAAAATTGGCAACACTTTACATACTGAACTTCTATCATATTTAACTTTTGAACCATTCATCTAGACCAACTGAAATTTTGGATTTAGGCACAAATTGTTGAAAAATGAGGTGTTTTCTTAGCTTAATACTCTGTAAAACTTTAATATTGCTTTGATCTAAGTAGCTCTTTCTTTGTTACATATATTCTTTGTGGGTGATTATCTTGATTAATCCATTTTCTTGTTGTAGAATGTAGAAGAAGCTGATAGAAGAACTAGAGCGGGATATTAGAAAGATCACACAAGATATACATGGAGAAACCCTTTCGAGAAAAAACCTCCACCAAGAATTATTCTATTATTCAATCTCTGAATTACAATAGCTCAATTCTTGCTTGAGAATGCTTCTTTTGTCTTTACCAATCTTCTTCACACTTGCAATAACAATTATAAAAACTCTATTCAACTTGAATGAGATATAGAGACAATATGCAACCTTGTAATCTCCAAATGGTGATAATTACAATGCACAAGCTCAAGCCATTGAAAAGGTATGCCATATTCCTTCAAGTTGAGTTATTCAGTGAAGACTAAATCTTACAACATGTGCTTCATGCATTTGAGTGTCCCAAACTAAAGCTACAACTTCTCCTTCACTTCGGTGATAATTCCAAAGCTCTTCCTCAAAGTTGGCACCCATAAGTAAAGCTACTTAACTGATCCTTCAGAAATATCTTATCATGCATGAGAGGTAAATCCAATAAAGCATCTTGGGCGCCCAAGTTGGCTTCAAGTGCTTTATAGTTAACTGAAACATTTACTTAACACCATTCCCAAAGAATGGTCATCCCTTGTTAATGTTGGAAATATGTGCCTCAAACTATCTGAGGTTGAAACTTCCATTAGAGTCAAGTCGGTGTGACATTCTAATTGTCTGGCCGACTAGTAGGTTTGTTTTATTCAGTTTTGAACAGGTCGCTGTGACCTTGTTATTGTCTTGCCGAAAGGTTACACTATGGAGTCTATCGCTGTAACATGGTGTATTCGTTATGACCTTATATCGCTCGGGAGACCTCTAGCCGAAAGGCCATTCAATTGTGTATCGGAAAGACTCTTGGCGACTATGGTCTTCGGTGAAGCTAAAGGTTCTCGCTAAGATGTCTCAACAAAGTGTTAATGTCTTGCCGACATCATTTACTTTGTGGTCCTCAGGGTAACTCATGTTGGCTCGATGAGAAGTCACCGCGAAAGCAAATGTTACGCCAACAGTGTTTGGTTTGTTTCATCAGGGAGACTTGGCCGAAGGAAGTGCCATCGGTAAGATGTCCTACCGAGGTGAATATGTCTCAGCAAAGAAGACTCAAGTGTTAGTCTTTGGTGTAACTCTTGTCGAATGGTGGTTATCGGTGGAACACTATGTTTTCGATAAGAAGTCCTAGCGACTCTAATGAGTCTCGCTGATGTTGAAGAATCTTCGAGGTAACTTAATGATCATGGGGAAACGTCTCGACGATAAGCTCTTGTCTTGCTGACTATTCTTCAGAGCTCGTTATGACTTAATCTCATCAATGTAATGTCACACCGAAAGCTATGAGTTTGGGCGACAGCGATACATGTGGAGAACGTTGGCGTGAGGTCCTGGCAAGATCGATATGTTATACTAATAGAATTTTTTCTTCGGAGTGACTTGTGACATCAATATGAAGTCTCACCAAAGCTCAATACTCTTGTCGAATGAAATACTCATGTCTATATGACTTCGCTGTAACCTTTGATGTCTTGCTATGATCTCCTGGAAAAAGTGATAGGTCAGGGCGACTGCGTGATGACTCGGTGTATCTCTTGAAGCTCGATAGAACATCCTGGAAACTATGATGACTCTTGGCGACATCGGTATGAAGTATATGTGGCATCGGCAAGACACTGTTAGTGTCTCACCGAGATGCCAATACAATACAAATTTTGTTGACCAGTTGACCATCCTCTGTGGAGTCTCATGGACGAATAGGAGGAGTCGAAGGGGAACAGTTGGAAGACATTCAATTGCGACGGTTCTGTGAGGAAGTTCTATAGATAGAGTTCGACATGGATATACTCTATGATTATAGTTAGTAATCGGTTCGGTTGAAACAACAGATTGTTGAGTGATCATATCAGTGGATGAATTATGTGGACTGTAACATGAAGATTTCTGTACAAGAATGTTAATGGTGAATGCTACTGTATAATGACACTAGAAAGATAAGTCTGGGATTTGTATGTAATTTCACTACTGTAATACAAAGTGATTTCTCTTGGTGTGGTGGGTTTTTCTCTCGTAAGGGTTTTCCCACATATATCTGGTGTTCATGTGTGTTTGTCAAATACTCTGTTTTTGAAATCTGTTTCATAGTGCATCTTAACTTGACTATAGTTGTAAAACTTAAAGTGTATCTGCATTCTTTCCTGAGGTATTGGCGTTAGGAGAATTGTTTTCCGCATCTAATTTTCCTTACAAGTGGTATCAGAGCCTGGCCAGTTGTGTTATCCTTGTGGATATGTTGGGTTTTTTGAGTCAATTCTATTTCAGTGGGAGTCTTGTAGAGATTGTTATTTCTGATTACAGGTTAAGATGGCTAGTACATCTGGAAAGTTTGAAATAAAGAAATTCATTGGCAGTAACTTTGAGTTGTGGAAACTCAAGATGGAGGATCTTCTTGTTGACCATGATCTTTGGATTGTTATGGTTGGAGTGAAACCTATAGGCATGAAGCAAGAAGATTGGGACCTTGTAGATAGGAAGTCTAAGGGGCTGATAAGGCTCTGTTTGGCAGACTCAGTGCTTCTAAATGTGCATGAAGAGAAGACTGTGTCTTCCTTGTGGAAGAGACTGGCATCTATTTATCAGGGGAAGTCCTTGGTGAATAAACTATTCCTAAGGAAGAAACTATACTCTTTGAGAATGTAGGAAGGAGGGTTTGTAGTTGATCATTTGAACATATTTAACATGATACTTGCTCAATTGACATCTGTTGGTGTGAAGACTGAAGAAGAGGATTGTTGTATGCTTCTATTGTGTTCTTTGCCAGACTCATGGGATCATCTGGTGATGGTGATTAGGAGTACAACATCCAGTTTCAAGATGGAAGATGTTGTTACATCTTTGCTGTCAGAAGAGATGAGAAGGAAATCTTATGAGATGGTGAAGGAGGATCTTGTTGTCAAAGGAAGGTCAAAGGATAAAATCAAGAAGAAGGACAAGAAGTCCAAATCAAAATCAGAGGGGAGATCAAAGTCTCCTCACAAGAAGTCCAAGGTGAAGTGCTAGAACTATGGGCAACCCGGTCATGTCCGAAAGGATTGTAAAGAGGAGAAAAAGAAGAAGGGCTCTTCCAATAATGCTTCTTCTCATAGTGATGGTGATGCATTCATTGCATCCTTGGCTACACAGGCATCAAATGATGTCTCACTGATTGATTTTGGGGCATCGTTCTACATGACATCTCACAAAGAATGGTTCACAAAGTATGAAGAATACAATGGTGGAAAGGTGTACTTGGCGAGTGATTCAACTTTAGAAATTGTTGGTCGTGGAAGAGTCAGAATCCAATTCCCTGATGGCAGAATAAAGGGGATCAATGATGTGATGCACATACCAGGTCTGGCTCGAAATCTTCTTTCTATCAGTAATTTTAATGATATCGGAGTACAAGTCTTGTTCTCGGGAAATGGCTGCAAGATGACAAGAGGTTCAATGGTGTTAGCTAGAGGTGCTCGAATTGGTACCCTGTACAAGCTGGATGCACAAGTTGTTCAATATAACAGTGTTTCCTCGAAGTCACTGGAAGCTGCTCATAGAGGTAAAGAGGAAAATATCCCTAATTATGTAAACTCTACGGAAGTAAAACTTCCTGCAGAGAAGACTATGCTTTGGCATCATAGGTTAGGCCACATAGGAGAAAAAGGTTTAAAAACCTTGAAGAATAAAAACCTGGTTGAGGGGCTCAAAGATTGTGATCTTGAATTTGAATTCTATGAACACTATATATATGGGAAGCAACACCGTGTTTCGTTTTATTCTAGTCCTCATAAATCTTCTGGTTTGTTAGACTATATTCATTCGGATGTGTTTGGTCCAGTAGATGTTCCTTCTTTGTCTAAATCAAGATACTACGTGTCATTCATTGATGATTATTCAAGAAGAACATTTGTTTATTTCTTGAAAAGTAAATCAGAAGTGTTCAGTCGATTTAAGGAATTTAAGAACTTTGTTGAAAATCAGATTGGCAGAAAAATAAAATGCTTAAGGATTGATAATGGCGGTGAATTATGTTCTAATGAATTTGAAAGATACTATAAAGACCATGGAATCAAAAGACATAAGACTACACCTTATACTCCGCAACAGAATGGAGTTGCTAAAAGGTTCAATAGGACAGTGATGGAGAGAGCACGAAGTATGCTCGGTAGTGATGGCTTGGAGGAGAAATTATGGGCTGAGGCTGTATCTACTGCATGTTATTTAATTAATCGTTCTCCAAATTCTGCTCTTGTTGATAAAACACCTTTGGAAGCGTGATCTGGTAAGAATCCCTCACTTAGACATGTTCATGTTTTTGGCTGTGAGGCATATGCTCATGTGCCGGATGTGAAAAGATCTAAATTGGAGAACAAGGCTGTCAAATCTATTTTCATTGGCTATAGCACTGTCGTAAAAGGATACAAGCTTTGGAATCCTGACACAGAGAAGGTTGTATACAGTAGAAGTGTAATCTTTCGTGAGCTGAAACCTTCCACTTTGGATCTATAGTCAGAGACAAAGTCAGATAACAGTAAGGATGTAGCATCAAT
Source organism: Sequoia sempervirens (assembly GCA_007258455.2). NCBI lineage: Eukaryota > Viridiplantae > Streptophyta > Pinopsida > Cupressales > Cupressaceae > Sequoia > Sequoia sempervirens. The sequence goes on from VDFB02107049.1 coordinate 103,010, forward strand.
TCCTCCTACACTAAAGAAAGAGGAGTTGAAGATTCAAAATGTACCTGAAACTGAGGAGAGCTCAAGCAGTTCTGAAAGTTCTAAAGAAGAAGAACCTCAGCCTCAGCCAGTGAGGAGGTCAACCCGAGAAAGGAAACAACCAGATAGGTATGGGTTCTCATTGATTGATTCTACTTGTGCCTATGCTTTGATTTCTAGTACTGATGAGCCTAAGACTATGAAAGAGGCATTTAAAATGTCTGATTCAGATTCTTGGTTGGAAGCCATGGAAGAAGAGATGGCATCTTTAGATAAGAATGAAACCTAGAGTCTAGTGCCCTTGCCTAAAGGCAGAAAGGCTATTGGCTGAAAATGGGTATTTAAGAAAAAGATTGGTCTGGATGGCAATGTAGAAAAGTACAAGGCAAGACTGGTTGCAAAGGGTTATTCCCAGGTCGAGGGAATTGATTATGGGGAAATATTTTCTCCTATAGCAAAGCTGACATCCATTAGATTTCTATTGTCACTTGCAGCAGCGTATGACTTAGAGGTTGAATATATGGATGTGAAGACAACATTTTTTCATGGTGATCTTGAAAAAGAAATCTATATGTCCCAACCTGAGCACTTTGTTGAGAAAGGTAAAGAAAAACTGGTTTGCAAATTAAAGAAGTCTCTCTATGGGTTAAAGTAGACACCTAGAATGTGGTACCAGAAATTTGATACATTTGTATTATCTTTGGGATTTGTGAGATCAAAATCTGATCACTGTGTATATTATAAAGTTGAAAGTGATCAAGTACTTGTTATTGCTCTTTATATTGATGATATGTTGTTCATAGGAAATAGCAAGCTAATGATTTCTGATCTTAAGTCTCAGTTGTCTGCTAAGTTTGAAATGAAGGATCTTGGTGCAGCAAGGTATATTCTGGGGATGGAGATAACCAGGGACGGGAAGAATAGAAAGCTTTGGCTCAGTCAGAGTAAGTATGTCAGGACTATTCTTGAGATATTTTGTATGAATGATTGCAAACAGCTAGTGGTCCCAGTCATGCATGGAACGAAGCTATCTATTGAGGACTGTCCAAAATCTCCTACTGAGATGGAGGACATGACCATTGTACCCTATGCAAGTGCAGTAGGTAGTCTTATGTATGCAATGGTCTATACAAGGCCAGACATTGCCCAAGCAGTGGGAGTACTTAGTCGATTTATGGCTAATCTAGGAAGAACGCATTGGGATGCTGTGAAGAGAGTGTTTAGGTATTTGAAGGGAACTTTAGATTTTGCTTTGTGTTACCATGGGAATTCGGTTGAATCACAGAGGACTCTCAGCATTCGTGGTTATGTAGATTCTGATTGGGCAGGGGACATTGACAGCAGGAGATCCACCAGTGGATACATATTCATGATGAATGGTGGTGCAATGAGTTGGATGAGCAAGCGGCAGGCTGTAGTCACTTTGTCCACTACGGAGGCTGAATACATGGCAGCTACTCATGCTTGTAAAGAAGCAGTTTGGTTGAAACGTTTGTGTTCTAACATTGGTTTTGATGTAGGTGAAATAACAATTTTATGTGACAGTCAGAGTGCCATTTGTCTGGCAAAGAACCCAACTTTCCATGCCAGAACGAAACATATAGATGTACAGTACCATTTTGTATGAGATATGGTTGATGATGGAAAGGTCAATTTGGAAAAGGTTGATACTCTGGAGAATGTTGTAGATGCATTGACGAAGCCAGTGAGCACAGACAAGTTCAGGTGGTGTGCCAATTCAATGGGCCTTAGTTCCCATGATTTTTAGTAAATATAATTTGTGCTCTGGAGGTGCCTGTATGATCTTCATCAAGTGGGAGATTGTTGGAAATATGTGCCTCAAACTATACAGGTTGAAACCTCCATTAGAGTCAAGTCGGTGTGACATTCTAATTGTTTGGCCGACTAGCAGGTTTGTTTTATTCAGTTCTGAACAGGTCATTGTGACCTTGTTATTGTCTTGCCAAAAGGTTACACTATGGAATCTATCGCTGTAACATGGTGTATTCATTATGACCTTATAGTGCTCAGGAGACCTCTGGCCGAAAGGCCATTCAATCGTGTATCGGAAAGACTCTTGGCGAGTATGGTCTTCAGTGAAGCTAAAGGTTCTCGCTAAGATGTCTCAGCGAAGTGTTAATGTCTTGCCGATAGCATTTACTCTGTGGTCCTTAGGGTAACTCATGTTGGCTCGGTGAGAAGTCACCGCAAAAGCAAATGTTACGCTGACAGTGTTTGGTTTGTTTCATCAGGGAGACTTGGCCGAAGGAAGTGCCATCGGTAAGATGTCCTACCGACGTGAATATGTCTCAGCAAAGAAGACTCAAGTGTTAGTCTTCGGTGTAACTCTTGTCGAATGGTGGTCATCGGTGGAACATTGTGTTTTCGATAAGAATTCCTAGCGACTCTGATAAGTCTCGCCGATGTTGAAGAATCTTCAAGGTAACTTAATGATCACAGGGAAACGTCTTAGTGATAAGCTCTTGTCTTGCCAACTATTCTTCGGAGCTCGTTATGACTTCATCTCATCAGTATAATGTCACACCGAAAGCTATGAGTTTGGGCAACAGCGATACATGTGGAGAACGTCAGCATGAGGTCCTGGTGAGATCGATATGTTATACTAAAAGAATGTTTTCTTCGGAGTGACTTGTGACATCGATATGAAGTTTCACCGAAGCTCGATACTCGTGCCGAATGAAATACTCATGTCTATATGACTTCGTTGTAACCTTTGATGTCTCGCTATGATCTCCTGGAAAAAGTGATAGGTCAGGGCAACTACGTGATGACTCGGTGTATCTCTTGAAGCTCAATAGAACATCCTGGTGACTACGATGACTCTTGGCGACATCAGTATGAAGTATATGTGGCATCGGCAAGACACTATTAGTGTCTCACCGAGATGCCAATACAATACAAATTTTGTTGATCGGTTGACCATCCTATGTGGAGTCTCATGGACGAATAAGAGGAGCCGAAGGGGAACAATTGGAAGATAGTCAGTTGCGATGATTCTATGAGGAAGTTGTACAGATAGAGTTCGACATGGATATACTCTGTGATTACAATTAGTAATCGATTCGGTTGAAACAACAGATTGTTGAGTGATCGTATCAGTGGAAGAATTTTGTTGACTGTAACGTGAAGATTTTTGTACAAGAATGTTAATGGTGAATGTTGTTGTATAATGACACCAGAAAGATAAGTCTGAGATTTGTATGTAATTTCATTACTGTAATACAAAGTGATTTCTCTTGGTGTGGTGGGTTTTTCTCCCGTAAGGGTTTTCCCACATATATCTGGTGTTCATGTGTGTTCGTCAAATACTCTGTTTCTGAAATCTATTTCATAGTGCATCTTAACTTGACTGTAATTGTAAAATTTAAAGTGTATCTACATTCATTCTTGAGGTATTGACGTTAGGAGAATTGTTTTCCGCATCTAATTTTCCTTACAACCATGACCTCAAAATGCTACATCGAAGACATCCTCCAGGTCAGAAGGACATCCACTGGTCGCTAAGACCCTATACCGAAGGCCAAATCCTTCAGCGAGTTCCTTTCTTTTTGTCGGCAAGACACTGTTGTTTCGGTAAGACCTCTCACCAAGCCTTAAATCTTTGGGCGAGCCCATCTTATATTGGCAAGACCGCACCTTTTCGAGAAGACATCTCGCCAAAGAGGAAGCTTTATGCCGAGAACTCCCCGGTGAAACACTGTCAGCATAACCCTTGCCGGTCGCCGAGACATCATGTCGACTTGACTTTCCTGTGGTGAGACCCCCGGCCTTTGGCAAGACATTCTTGATCGCTAGGACATTCTGGCGAAACTATCCTGCTTTGTTGATGCCGCTTTATTCATTGAGACTCTAATGGATCGACAAGACTTATGCCAATATTACCTCATGTCGGCGAGACATCTTTCCTTCGGTGAGACCTCCTGGCAAAGCCCACTTACATACGCTGAAGGGATCCTGCTTTGCTTTGTCGGCGAGACACGATGCATTCACTGAGACTTCTTGGTAAAGGAAAGAACTTCCACCGAAATGAATATCCTTTTGTCGCTAGGACAATGATCGATGTCTTGCTGATAGGGACCTGTAGGTGAATCCCACTCGCCGTGACATTCCTGGGGTCTTGGCGACTCTCTCCTTAGAAGATTTTCATGCCAAACTTGAACAAGACAGGCTTCTTCACTGAGTTCCCTGTGACCTAGCATCAGATTCATGACTTTTTCCCTAGGCCGAATGCTCCATTTGGCCTTCTCAAACCTATTAAACACAATTTTCATTGCCTGATTGAGCCTGAGGGTGAAAATTAGGTAACATTTTTGGTGACCTTTGCTGGATGTTTTCTTGCTAAACATGAAGACCAATAGTCTGGCTTATCCATTGGGCATGGAGTCATTAGAAGGCTCAGAAAACAAACAAAATATTAGTCTTGCACATGGCCTCAACTTCCTGAGATCCACGGGACATAACAGGTTGCCAAAAAAAAAACAGGGGAAAACGAAAGAGAAAAAATTGTGCCATCACAGCACCCAAGAAATAGAAAATAATTAACCTAAAGCGCAGAAGCACTTATTGAAAACATAAACCTAAACTAATATATACAAAAGAGGAACCCCATCAGACTTGAAAATAGGGTTTAAGGTGTATCCCATTGACTGGGATAGGAAGTACTTCCCCATCTGTTGTAGCCAGTTGATAAGCATTGTGCTCCTTACAGTCTCTGATAAGGAATGGGCCTACCCACATGTTGTCAAACTTGGTGTGATGGCCTGGCCTACTTTTCAGAACGTCCCATTTGAGCACGAGGTCTCCTACCTTGAAAACTTTTTCTATAGCCTTCTTGTCAAATGTTCTTTTCGTTTGGAGCAGATGATACTCCAAAGCTTTCATTGCTCTATCCCTTAATTCTCCGAGATCCATGAGCTCTGCATACCTCACGGACATGGGGTCCTACCCCTCAAACATCTCTAACTGGTGAACAATGTCTAGAGCTGGAAGCTCCACAGATAGAGGTAATCTAGCCTCTTTTCCATAAACTAACATATATGGTGAATTACCAATAGACTTCTTAGGAGTCACTCTGTCTGCCCATAATGCATACTTTAATTTAGTATGCCAGGTCCTTTGATTATCCTCTATTGTTCTTTTAATAATCCTAATGATGTTCTTATTTGTGCTTTCAGCTAAATCATTACCCTGAGGATAATAATTTGAGGATGTACTCAAATGAATACCCTGTTTGACAACCCAATCAGTTAGTCTCAATCCCACAAATGCAAGGGCATTATCAGATATGATAGAGTCAGGGACTCCAAATCTGGTGACTCTATCTTCATAGAATCTCAAAACTAAAGATTCTTTTGCATCTTTTAAAGATATTGTCTCTATCCACCGCGTGAAATAGCCTATAGCAGTCAACACCCACTTATGACCAGCACTAGATGGTGGGTTAGTTGGCCCAATGAAATTAATACCCCATCTCATGAAGGGCTGCTCCACCTGAATTGGATGCAAAGGCATAGCAGGCAGCTTTTCCTTTCCTGCAAATAGAGCACATTTAATACACTTTCTTGACCAGGCATATGCATCTTTGAACAAGTTGGGCCAGTAGTAACCAGCTCTCATTATTTTCCAAGCAATAGGACTTGTCAAAATCTTTAAGGATAATAGGGATCATACATCAAACTCTAATGATAAACCTTACCTATGGGCTAAAATCAAGAATTTCACCTACAATGGGGTTTTAAATGCAAAGTTTGTATAAAACATACAACCCCCACCAAAAAATAATAGAACGATAAAAATGTGAATCCTATAAGAGGACCATCAGGACCCAACAACACCACAAGATGTAAGTGCACTCCCTTAGGGGAGCCAATTGAGACAATCTTGAACAAGTTAATTCAATCAAATCTTATCAAGCTTCTAGAGATTAGAAATTATGACGAGCTTCAATTTAAACCCTCATGGTATAATGATAATGATTACTATGAATACCATAGAACAAAGGGTCATAAAGCACCAAATTGGACAAAACTCAAAAATCTCACACAATATCTTATTGACCAAGGATATTTCAGCATTGATCGACGTCTTAGAACTTTGAGAAATAATGAATTGGGAATTTAAAAGGATCCAATCCCAAACTATGGTAAAAGAAATGAATCAATAAAATCAAAGCACTATAATAAATTCAAACACTCCTATGATAATGTAGTAGAACATATCCAGGAATCTAACAATTTTATTTTTGTCATCATTATACTTGGTAAGAATCTTGAGTGTGGAGTCACCACAAAATGAGGGAAAGACACCATTCAAGGAGCTCCACCCTGATCTAAAAGCTTAACTAAGATGTTACCATCTCAAATATCCATTTTAGTGCTTCTTAGGATCTCTCCAACACATAAACAAGTCTTAGATAAGGCACTCCTAGAATCATCCATTCCTACCGACATAGATATTGATAAATTCTAGGCCATGGTAGGACATATTGCATCTACTCACTATCTTGTATTCACTAAAAGATATCTCCTTCTTGATACATATCATAACCATGCATTACATCTAGAAATATTCATCCACAAACATAAAATCAAAAGTCTTAGTAGATGGTGGGACGGGCTTGAATATTTGTATGTTGAAAATTATTAAAAAATTGGGATACTCCAAGGAGGTTATTGAGCAACAAAAGGTAATTACCACTAGAGCATATGATGGCAATGAACGTGTATTAGAAGGAACTATCAAACTCATATTCAGTTTGGTTCAAATATTTCAAAAACATGTCAAGTCTTGGATCTTTATTTGTCGCACAACATCCTCCTAGGACACCCATGGATAGATGTAATAGGGGCTATTCCTTCAACCTATCATCAATACCTCAAATTTACTTACAGTGAAACCAAAGTCACCATTTATGGAGACTCTCAACCTTTCCATTATTGTAAGAACTTGGAAGAAAAATATTAAAAGCTACTCCAAGTGCCTAACAATGATATCACCTCCCATTCAAAATATCACATTGATCCATCAACATTAGCCTCATCATCCACCATTCATAAACCCCTTCTCGAAATCAAGGTTCAAGTACAAGATAATGATTGTGGGGATTATGGTCTTAAATGGTCCTTTTATGTAGTACAACTTTCATCTTCTCCTAAGACATATAGAAAACCACAACACATACAAAACCTCTTCTACTATCAAATTTGAGCCTATTACTCTCTCTAGGTGGGGAGAACTCAACAAAGAGGTCATAAAGGAATATATCTCCAAATGGTTGTACTAAGATGAGAAAGAACAAGCTACTCTACCAATGGATCAAAATAGCAAAGGTTTCAAAATCATTAAGAACATGGGATTCACAAACCATGATGGCCTCGATCTAAACTAGCAAGGAATAAGAGAACCCATTATTCTAGAGAAATGAAAAAATATATCAAGGGCTTGGGTATGGATCACAAGATAATGTTACCCTAGCTTTAAGAGTACCCCTAGTGAGGTAGTTGGATTTTCTCCCATGGTTATTACTTCTAACGATGATATTGTTGAGGAATCTCCCATGTGCATCATATAATTATTTGAGAATGCATCCATCAATAGCATTATCACATTATCATTTACCTCACCTTCACAAGATAATAGCCTTCAACTTGTTTACATCAACTCATCGATTGGGACCAACAACAAGCACCAATTTTGGACTTATTCAAAAATGATGACAATATTGTTGAGCTTATAGGACACAGAGATGGCATACCTCCTAGAGATCACAAAGTAGGTTTTAATATAGAGCTTGATGTGAAATATACTATGGGTGGGAATTTAGATCCTTTAGTCATAAAAGTGAAAATATAAGAATAAAAAATAGATCCCCTATTGAAAACCATAATGTAGCACTTTTGTTGATAAGGACGTGGTTTAGTGGTCAAGTCGCTTGGTTGTAGTGATGGCCACCAAGGTTCAAACCATCGTTGGGTCAAAGTTATCATAGGCCTTGTGCCTTTGTTGGGCCAATGTGCTTGTGGGTTTGGTTGTTTCTTGTGGTTTCTTGTACCCGATTCATAGCTCTAGTCAAAAGCGTTTACCCCTAATAATATGGATACATAATGTGGCACTTTTAGATCATGAAATAGTAAAAATAAAGGATGTATCAAAGGGTGAAAACCTCTTTGACATGCTTGAGGATGAAGGATTAGACCTCCCTAGTATCACTAACAATCAAGAGAAATCAGAAGCACTAGTAGAAGACTCAGAGTAGATCAATGTTGGAACTGCCAACACTCTTAAGATCACATTCTATGTGACATCTTTAGATCCTAATGAGAAACAAAAAAAATCACCATTCGTAGAAGAACAAAAGATCAAATTTGCTTGGTCCTACTTTGAAATTCCTGAATTGGACATAACATTAGTATTCCATCACTTAAAAGTATATCCAAAGGAAAAACTAGTTAAAAAAAAGCTACATAAGATGCATCCAAAAATTCCACTACTTGTCAAAGTTGAGCTACAAAAACCTTTGGACATTGGTTTCATAAAATCAATTGATTATCTAAAATGGGTATTTAATCTATTACTCATTTCCAAGCTCACTAGGGGCATACAAATATTTTAGGGATCTCAACAAAGCTTATCCTAAGCATGAATTTCCATTTCCTAACATAGACATCATAGTGGATTTGATGGCAGGTCATGAGATGCTTTTTTATGGATGGTTTTTCAAGATATAATCAAATTCGTATAGCACAAGAAGACCAACATAAGAAAAATTTCACATGCCCTTGGGGTACATATTGTTATAATATCATGCCATTCTGTCTTAAGAATGCAGGTGCCACATATCAATGAGCTATGATAGTAATATTTTACATGTTTCGTAACACTATGGAGGACTATGTACACGACATCCTAGAAAAAATAGTCACAAGGAAAGGACATCTAGAGTTTCTAGCACAAATATTTGATAGACTAGAGAAGTATCAAGTAAGCTTTAACCCAAATAAATGTATATTTGGTGTCATTTCAAGAAAACTATTGGGATGCATAGTGTCTCATAGAAGTATTGAAGTATACCCCACAAAAGTTATATATAGCAACTATTGATATGCCTCCTCCAAAAACTCTAAAGCAATTTCATAGTCTCCAAGGGAAGCTACAATCTATTAGATTATTCATAGCACAACTAGTGGATAAGTGTCACCCATTTACTCATCTCCTACACAAGGATGTTATATTCAAATGGGATGAAAAATGTTAGCAATCTTTCCAATAGCTTTAGGATTACCTAGCATCACCTCTAGTTTTAATGCCACCAGTTCTAGATAGACCCCTAATCTTATATATCTCAACCACATGTGCAACATTAGATGCTCTCCTAGCACAACATGATGACTTTGGGAAAGAGAGAGCAACCTATTACATCAATTGAACATTAGTAGGCTATGAGATTAATTACTCTCCCATCGAGCGAGCATGTTTAGTGGTCATCTTTACTTTATAGAATCTTAGACACTATATGCTCAATTGTCAAACTAATCTCATCTCCAAGGTAGAACCGTTAAAGTATCTCTTATCCAAAGCAACACTCATAGGTTGCATAGCTAAATGGACAATGATACTTAGTTAATTTGATATAGAATATATAGACTAAAAATCAATCAAAGGGAAAATAATTGTAGATCAATAAGTGGAGACACCATTATATGATGAGAATCCTCTCATATCAGAATTTCTAGATGAAAAAATATTCACCATCACTCCCACATGTCAATGAAAGTTATAATCTGAAGGATCACACACCCAACATGGTTCAAGGATAGGAGTCCTCTTTACCACCCCTCAAGGTGATTGCATTCTAAAGTCATATTGGTTAGAAATACCATGTAAAAATATCATAGCCAAATATGAAGCATTAATTACAAAACCAAAGATGGATATACAATGATAGAACAAAGAATTATAGGCCTGCGATGATTCACAACTAGTGGCTAGACAAGTCAATGGCAACTACTAGAAAAAAGATGACAAGTTGCTTCCATATAAAAGAATAGTTGATAGTTTCAAACAACACTTCACTATTATCTCATTTGAGAAAATACCTAGAGTCAATGATAGGGCTATAGATGTTATGGAAACTATTGGATCTCTCCTAGACATGCCTAATAATAGTCAAAAGTATGAAATTATTGTGGAACAATTATTGGTGCCAGCATTTGAGGTTCTCGAATATGATTTTGTGTGTGAAATTGTTGGTCTCAATTCCCCTTAGTACCATGACACTTACACCTATCTATAAAATGGTATCATACCACCTAATCTTACAATGAGCCTTAAGAAAACCTTTATACATTGATCATCTTGCTTCACCATTCTTGGTGATACCATTTATCAAAATATTATCAATGGTACATTTCTTAGATGTCTTAACTCATAAGAAGCTGCAACTTCCCTACATGAGGTACATAAAGGTGTTTGTGGGTCGTATTCTAATGTCCCTATCCTCACTAAGAAGCTATTAAGAACATGATACTATAGGCCTACTATGGATCATGAGGCACACCAGTTTGCTAAGAAGTATTTACAATGTCAACAAAATGGTGATCTTATTCTGCTATGCCCTTAATATTATTGTACATCGGGTTATGAATAGTCGGCTTGTGGCTATCTTAACTCTCTATTAAGTCATATTATCATTAGTATATTGTTATTTAGTTTTTTAGGTCGGCCTAAGTCTTATATAGGTGTGTCTAAGTCGGCCTAGGTGATATCCTTGGCATAATTAGGTATATATAGGAGGTTGTGAGTCTTATTTCATCATCGTTGTGAAGTGTGTTCTCATTAGAGATATTTGGAGGTTTTCCCCCGAGTGGCTTGTAATTTTAGTTATTATCAAGTATTTGCAGCATATTTCATATCATATTCTTCTATTGTGCAAGTTATTTCATAACAAGTGGTATCAGAGCATGATCTTGGCACCATAGAGGCAAGGTTTTTCTCAATTTTGGAGGCAATTTTGGGAAGATCATATCTTTCATATTTTGGCGGATTTTTTTCTGATTTTTAAAGGGTTTTTGAAGAACATATTTAAGAAGCTAAATTCCAGATTTTAGAAGAATTGGATTAGAATTAAGTGAATTATTGCAGAATTAGGGTTTCTACACTATTTTTTTGGAATCTACATATCTCGCACATCTTGTTGAATTGGAGTCTGATTTTTATTGTGTTTTTGAAGACATAATAAAGGATATTACAGTAAAAAATTTAGAGAATTTAAGTTTCAGTTGTGTGATTTATTTCAAGATTAGTTATTTCCATCATGACGGGGCCTGCAACAAGGGGTAAAAAGAATGTTGTCACTCCGGGGAAGACTCCTGATAAGGATGGTGAAAAAATCGAGGATATTACTCATAATGAGGAAATAAATAAGGTCAAGGAATACATTTCCTCAATTAAGATGGATATGTGTGACCTAAGAGGAGATATATCCGACATACGAAACATGTTAAGCACCTACAGGGCTGAAACAAGAAAGGAGTTCTCAAGCGGCCAAGGTGAAAATTCTAGGTCAGCTACTACTGACACAAGCTTTAGTACTCCTATGGGATCTAGGAATTTATTTCCAAAGGTGGATATGCACAAGTTCGATGGTAAGGATCCTCTAACATGGATAAACCAAATGGAGAATTTTTTTGAAGTACACCAAATCCCAAATGGACAAAAGGTCACAATGGCTTCCTTATATCTAGAACCAGATCAATTCATTTGGTATCGTTGGCTTTGCACTCATTGAAGTAAAAAGGGGCCCACCGTCTCATGGTCAATTTTTACAGAGGAACTCCAAGCACATTATAGCAATAGCGTCACAGACAACTTCTTCAACCAGCTAGCTAAACTTCAACAAACAGGATCAGTTAAGGATTATATTCAGCAATTCCAAAATCTATCCCTAAGGGTGGATACAATTACGGAGGAAAACTTGAATGACTTATTCTTGGGTGGTCTAAAGGATCACATTCAACATGAGGTACGCATGTTTAGCCCTAGTTCCATAAATGAGTCTTTTATCTTAGCATGCAGGGTAGAGGAGAAGTATTTGATTCCTAAGAAGCAAGGGGCTAATGTGACAAGGGAGAAAGGATATTCAACACAACCTATTAAGTTGACTCCACAAAAAATTGAGGATAAAAAAGCAAAAGTCTTGTGTTTCAATTTTGATAGCAAATATAGTCGAGGACATAAATGTAGTGAAAAGAAATTGTTTTATATTGAAGGTCCCAATGAGGAAGCAGAGGAGGAACCCATACTAGAAGATGAAAGGGAGTCAAATGAGGAATCACATGATTCTCAACCAATCATTTCTTGTCATGCACTCTCAGGTTTCAGTGCTCCACAAACTCTCAAGGTGGTGGGGTTCCTAAAGAAGCAAAAGGTAACAGTGTTGATCGACTCGGGTAGTACTCATAATTTCATCAACAAAAAGTTAGATGCTCGTCTAAATTGTTTCATATATCCAGCTCCAAAGTTTCAAGTTTTGATTGCAGATGGTGGTACAGTTAGTTGTTCAGGGAAGTGTCATAGCATTAAATTATCCATGGGAGATTATCAACTTGTTACCCCAATGTATGCGATATCCATGGGTGCAGCAGATATTGTTTTGGGAGTACAATGGCTTACTACATTAGGAACAATTGGGATGAACTTCCAAGAACTATTCATGAGATTTCAATCAAAAGGAAGGCTAGTAGAGCTAAGGGGGTTGAAGGAAAAATCTCCAGAAATGGTAAGCTCTCATCAAATGCAAAAGTTTCTTAAGAAAGGAGTGGATGGATTTGTGGCCCAGCTATGTTCATTAGAAGTCTCTCAATATAATGCTCCTAGTCATCCAGATTTGCAAGCTATAATTGATCATCACTCAATTGTTCTTGGAGATATGCCTAAAGGACTTCCTCTAAGAGGGATCATGATCATACCATCTGATTAGTCCAGGGAGCCAACCACCCGAACTTATCGGGCCTTACAGTATCCACACTTACAAAAGAGTGAAAGGATAGAAAAATTGTTGAAGAGATGCTAGAGGCAGGAATCATCGAGGCATAGCCAAAGTGCTTACTCCTCACTGTGAAGGTGATGAGTGCGTAAGAAGGATGATACTTAGAAGCATGTGTCCAGATTATAGAGTGCTCAACATGTACACCATTAAGGAATGAAGTTTCCAATGGTCAGTCATTGATGATTTGCTAGATGAATTAAATGGAGCTATGTTTTTACCAAGTTAGATCATATATGCAGTTTATCACCAAATTCGGTGGGAGGAAGATATTTGTAGACTGACATTTAGGACTCATGGGGGTCATTATGAATTTTTAGTGATGCCATTTTGGTCTTACCAATGCACCATCTACATTCCAAGTTTGATTCCATTTTAAAGAAGTTCTTGAGAAAGTTTGTGTTAGTATTCTTTGATGATATATTAATTTATATGAAGACTTGGGAGAACATTTGCAACATGGACCAAGCATTACAAATACTTGAAGATCATAAACTCTATGCTAAGCCATCCAAATTATTGCTTTTGGTCTTATAGAGGTGGAGTATTTGCGACACAGTTTAACATGGAGTAAGGGTGGACCCTAACAACATTAAGGCTATCATGGAATGGCCTATTCTAAAAACCATTAAGAACTTAGGGGTTTCTTGTGATTGATTTGGATTGATAGGATACTATAGAAGATTTTTGAAGAATTATGGTAGTATAGCAGCACCTCTCACCCATCTGTTGAAGAAGGATTCTTTTCATTGGAGCGAGTCTGTAATACAACATTTGAGAGATTGAAGGAGGCTATGTGTACAACTCCAGTACTTGCCACTCCTGACTTCACCAAGGAATTCATTGTGGAATGTGATGCTTCTGGAAATGGGATAGGAGTAGTGCTCATGCAAGAAGGTCGACCAATTGCTTTTCAGAGTCGTCAATTAAAAGGTAAGAATCAACTAAAACCTATTTATGAGAAGGAAATGCTAGCTATACTCCATACAGTGAAACAATGGCAGCCTTATCTATTGGGTAGATATTTCAAGGTTAAGACAGATCATGATAGCCTAAAATATTTTTTGGAACAATGACTATCTTCTGAAGAGCAACAAAAATGGGTCACTAAGATGTTAGGATATGACTTTGAGATTGTATATAAGAAAGGGGAAGAAAATATTATCCTTGAGATGCTGCTTGTCGAGGAAGGATGAAAAGATGAAGCCTGTGTGTGCCCTTTTGATGTACAGAAAAACAAATTGGGTGGAGGAAGCCAAAGCGAGTGGCAAAGAATGATATTTAGACAAGTAATCTCATCCGACACTCAATTAAAAGTGATCCCTAGTAGTTCATATAAGTTTTGTTGGAAGGGAGATACTCTTTGGTATAAAGAGCGTTTGTATCTCTGCAAGCATTCCAACCTTAAAATCAAGATTCTCACATAGTTGCATGAGTCTCCAGTGGGTGGTCATTCAGGATTTTTGAAGACATATCATCGAGTCAAGCAAGATTTCTTTTGGGAAGGGCTAAAGGGTGATGTTCAAAAATTTGTGGCTGAATGTTTGGTGTGTCAAAGGCATAAAGGGGAGACAATTAAGACACCAGGTCTCTTGCAACCCTTATCTATTCCTAGCCAGCATTGGGAAGAGGTATCCATGGACTTCATCACAGGGCTTCCCAAATCTAAAGGTCATAATGTCATCATGGTGGTAGTTGATTGGCTCACTAAATATGCACATTTCATTGCATTAGCACATCCTTTTACAACAAGTGCAGTGGCTAAAGCTTTTTTGGAGAATATCCAAAAGCTACATGGTACACCTAAAGTTATTGTTAGTGATCGTGATCCTATCTTCACTAGTAACTTTTGGAAAGATTTATTCTCATGTTTGGGTACTCAATTGGCTCTTAGCTCTTCATACCACCCTCAATCGGATGGGAAAACAGAGGTTGTTAATAAGTGTTTGGAAGGATATCTGCGTTGTTTCACTTCAGAGAAACAGTCCCAGTGGGTAGATTGGCTACTACACTTACTTGAGAATGGTAGTATAACACTTCTTTTCACCCAAGCTCATCAAAAGTGTCTCCATTTTTGGCACTTTATGGATATCATCCTAACTTCAATGCATCATCCAATTAAGATGTCCCAAAAGGTTGAGGTAGTAGAATACCACTTGCTTCATCAACAACAAATTGCTACGGGACTCAAAGGAGGGAATTTAGCCATGGCACAAAATTGAATGAAACAGTGAGACCAACATCGTAGTGAAAGAAGTTTTGAAGTTGGGGATTGGGTCTTCTTGCGATTGCAGCCTTATAAGCAAATCTCACTTAAGCAGCAAAGAAAGAATAATAAGTTGTCTCCAAAGTATTATGGTCCATACCAAATCATGCAGAAGATTGGTAGTGTTGCCTACAAGCTTGAGTTGCCACCAACAACAAAGATACATCCAATTTTTCATGTTTCCTGTTTGAAGAAGGTAATTGGGCATAATATTCCCACTCAAACAACACTTCCCGAGCTGGATGAAGAAGGAAGAATCATTTTGGAACTAGAAGGTGCATTAAGTCAAACATACTTCAAAAGAGAGGTGAGGGAATAGAACTATCCTTTAGGAGTATCTCATCCAATGGAAGAATTTACCAGTTGAAGATGCCACATGGGAAGATGGGGAGTTCATTCAAAAGTTTCCAAACTTGATTAGCATTGAGGACAATGCTTCTTTGAAGAAGGGGGGCATGCTACGCCCTTAATATTATTGTACATCGGGTTATGAATAGTCAGCTTGTGGCTATCTTAACTCTCTATTAAGTCATATTATCATTAGTATATTGTTATTTAGTTGTTTAGGTCAGCCTAAGTCTTATATAGGTGTGTCTAATTTGGCCTAGGTGATATCCTTGGCATAATTAGGTATATATAGGAGGTTGTGAGTCTTATTTCATCATCAAGTTATGAAGTGTGTTCTCATTAGAGATATTTGGAGGTTTTCCCCCTCGAAGTGGCTTGTCATTCTCAGTTATTATCAAGTATTTGCAACATATTTCATATCATATTCTTCTATTGTGCAAGTTATTTCATAACATATTCATGCACCAGCACAAGAGTTGTAGCCTATCACTACACTATGGCCCTTTTCACAATGGGGACTTGACCTCATAGGCAATATCTCTCCCACATCCTTCAACATTCACAATTTCATCATAATATCCACTAAGTACTTTACAAAGTGAATAGAAGCCATCCCCCTCACCTACATTATCGACAAATAAATATCCAAGTTCATCCTAAATTATTTAATTTGTAGGTACGGTATCCCCCACATCATCATCACAAATAACAATACACCCTTCAAAAATCAGGATGTCCAAAATATTTGTTCCCAATTTCATATCCAACATGGCTTTTTCATGCCCTATTATCCCCAAGGAAATGGTTAAGCTGAAGTTTCTAATAAAACCATTCTCAAAATCCTCAAAAAGATAGTTAATGACACTAGTTATGAATAGAACCTCTAGGCTTAATTCTACCTTATGGGCCTATTGTACTAGTATTTGAATGCCTATTGGTACTACACCATACTCCCTAATTTATGGTACCAAGATAATCTTTCCTATTGAGATCTAACCTCCTTCATTAAGGGTTTCCTTACAATATCTTATCAACAATGAGGAATACAAAGTATGCATATTACATGAGCTAGATTTGCTAGCCGAAAGATGTCCCAATGCACTTAATCATCTCCAAGACTACCAAAATCATCTTTGTTATAGTTATAATAAAAAGATAAAGAACAAAAAGTTCCAAGTAGGTGATCTAGTCCTCAAATAAAATCAAAAGAACCAACTAGATCAAGACTACAAGGGAAAATTTGAATCAAATTGGTTGGGACCATTTGTAGTCACAAGTTATGACTCGGGATCCTATCAAATAGATACACCTAAAGGTGAATCCTTACAAGAACCAATTTCCAATAGTCATCTCAAGCAGTTCTATGCTTAGACCCTCAAGGTATCCCATCAAAAATTCAAAAAAATAATCTAAAAAATAAAAAACAATAAAGATAAAAAAAATCGTCTTCTAGTGAAAACCACTTTAGTGGTGCTTTGGACAAGTACCTTGGTGAATTGGAAAATAGGCACCATGTGTATGAGTATTGTCTACCATTTATCAAATATATTTTCCATTTCATGTCCATAATAAATCTAGCATTTCATCCATATTCATTCATCCATCTACCATATTTTCACATATGCACCTAGCATGGCTTGGTAATTTACCAATATCTAGCATTACCCATATCACCTCATCTTGTCCACAATAAAATGATCCTACATCTAACTAGGGGAATTTTCCTAAACCTAGTAGTCAAATTGGATCCTTGTTCATTACCTTAAATCTAAAAATCCAAAAAACATTCAAATATTCTCAAAAATCCAAAAACATCCAAATAGCTAAAAATCCAAAAAAACATTCAAATAGTTCAAAACATAAAAATAACCTCAAAACATATCCAAAAAAATATAAAAAATCCAAAACAAATCAACACAACTCGCCCATCCAGAATAAAATCATCGCCCATAATAAACCTATTGTTGCACTCGTCTTTGATGAAGTAAATAAAAACAAATGTGACAATTACAAAACTTAGAAAATTCATAAAAAAATTACAAGCATCAATCATTTTTGAAACAATCCCAATACCTACATAGCAATTACGTAAAGAATTTAATTCAACATCCAACATCATTGCCTTAACGGATAAATTGTCCCTACAATAGGCACAATCATGGATCAACAATTACAATCTCTCTAGTAAGAGATATGATGGATTTGATGTGTTTTGTTAGTTTATCTTTTCTTTAGATTTATCTTTTGTCTCATTCCACTGCTTACTTGAAGCCACCTCAATCTTCAATGGGGCATAGTCATTACTTTTGTCTGCTATGTGTTATCAATCAAATATGCACCCTTTGTCAGATTTGCAAAAATCAGACTATCTATTGACACATGGAAACTATTTTCAGATGTGGGTGATCAATGTAAAAAGAGAATCTCCAAAATGAGCTGGTTCTCCAAAAGATGAATCCTACTCTAAAAATTTTCTGGGAAAAAGGGGAAGGATAACTGAAATTAAAGCTTAAATCTAACTAATATTTCACTAGAAGTTATGAGATTCAAGTACTGACACCCACAACATCTTTCCTATCACAATAACTCTCACAATCTCACTAGCACATACTTCCATCAGTAATTTGTATGAAGATTCCCAGACGAAATACAACATACAACCTGAAACTATGCAATTCTGAAACACAACTTACAATAGCAAGACATAAAAGGATTCTGATTTGAATCACAAGGACATCAAATTGCTATTATAAAATGAGACAAAAAATGAGGAGAATTTGCTGCTTTATTAAAACTGAAAGAGTGTTTTTGCCAAAATTTGAGTACAAAATGCTTAAAAAACTCTCTACATGCACAAGAGAGAAAGAAGCAATGATCTGAACTGAGAAGACCAAGAAAAACTAAGTCTTCTTCAAGATATAACCCCAAAACCCTAATCCAAGCTCAAGAAGAAAGCTCCAGGAAAAGGTATCAAAACTGCATAAAAAGTTTGCACAAAAGCAAAAAAAACTCACTTTTTCCATGCTCACACTGTCCAACCTCTAAAAATAGACTAAATTTGCTTTGAAAGCAAATAAAACACCTTATCCATCCAGCAGGCATCTCAAATCCGACCAAGACAGTACCTCTCAAAAATCTACTAAAAATAGCAAAGAATAAAGCAATTTATAAAAACACCGCTTTAATCTTGCTTTACATGATATGCAAATTTTCATAATTTGACTAATTTTTGCAACTAAATATTTTAGTAATCTTTTGCAAAAAAAAAAACTTATCTCTTCAATACAAATCTTGATTTTTCTCAAAAAAAAAATCATAAAAATATGATGCAATCTCCCATCAATATCTTAATTGATTTCTTTAAAATCAATTGAAAGCATATAGCCTAAGTAAAATATCATTCAAAATTTTAATTGATTTCTCTAAAAACTAATTAAAAACCTAAGCACTATCATTGCTCTATTTTGACTAAGGCATAAATATGATGCTCCACATATCCCTAAAGTCTTAGGTCATGAAATATTTTACCAAATAAGCATAAAGACTTAGGAAAAAGACTCCTAGTCAAATGGTCGATCTAAACTATGAACGAGATTTTCAGCCACATAAAGTATTTACTTACAAGGAAAAAAAGACCCTAAATTTGAATTAGGGCAAGCATGACAAAACAAAGGAAAACCCTAAAAGCACTTCATTTTGCATTTGACATTTTGAAAGAATGCTCTACTGAGAGGAAATGTACCGCCATCATAGAAGCTAGGGTTTGAGTGATTAAGGGAGATTCAAGCTCCATTACCACTGCTTCCATCAAATCTCCACCGTTTTTTAGGGTAAGCACATGTCCAAGCTCCTTATGGGCTTTTCTGAAACACTTGGTTTGTTTTTTGAGTTGTTTTATGGCCTTGAGGCCGCGGCATGAGCACACTTTCTGGTGTATTTGTGACTTTATGTTTACTGTTGTCAATGTCTTCAATGGCTGCCATGAGTGGGAGTTCGGCCCTGCATCTGGAAGCTCTTCTATGGCAAGCATGGTAAGTTTATTGTCTCTTTGTATTTTCCTTGGCTCCTTTTGATGATAAAATGAAGGCCTCATAGGCTGCGGCCATGAGATAACTATCTGATGCCTTTATCTCATTTTATGTGCTTGTTCTTGATACTTTTGTGGCCATTCTACTCACTAGCTGACCTACATGAGCTCGAACTGGGTGTTTTTGAAGCTATTTGTGAATGCTTTGGCCACGCCTCTTGTCTTCCACAAGCACGAAATGGTAAGCTTTCTATTCCTCCCTGTTGTTATTCATTTCTTACAAAGCTTACAAAAGCATTGAGGACTTTGACAGGCCACGAGCTTGAGATGCTTTCCCATGAACTCCACTCATAAAAATCTGTACTATATCCATTCTTGTTCAGATTTGTAAAAAACCCTACATGGGTACTTGTAAAAATGAAGAAATTTTGCAGTTTATAAAAAACCCCAAAATGGGTATCTCTGCAGATGAAGGAAAACACATGCCTCGACTCCTCCTGTAGAAAACCCCATGTGGGTATATAAAAAAGACAAAAATGTGTATATTTTGATATTTGTGTAAAATTTGGCCTGACCCAATATGGCATTTCTTTTGACATTCTGAAATTCCTAATTTCCTTCAAATGGGTATTTTTGTTCTGAAGAATATGTCTATCTGGATGCTTTTTTCTGTTGTATTCCAGCTCGTCCATGAGAATACAATGTAAATCTTGTCTTTACAAAACTCCACCATGATAATTGATATTTAAAAGAAAACACACCTCTTTTGAATTGTTGTTGAAAACCCTCATATGGATAACCTTTGTCTGAGACAAAACTCTTATCTTACTGCTCAGTTAAAATACCCATGTGGGTAAACTGCATTTGATGAAAATTTGTATATTTGTTTGAAAATCCAAGTGGGGAATGCTGAAAGTAATGAGGAAAACTACATTTGATGAAAACCCATGTATTTAAATCTGCAACAAACCTCTTTTTGTACAATGCATTTGTTCTCTTGATATTTTATTAGCTAATGCATCCATTTCATTTAATGCAACATTTACACTAAATTATTGTAGCTCCATAGACTGCATTCTCTCTTACAGCTAGCTAACACCTTTAGAAGCACTTCCTCTCATGCTTTGTCATTTTCTACTCATTCTGGAAACAATCTTTTCACATTGTAATTCTTGTGCAATCTATCTATACTTGTTTGCATGATACTTGTCAATTATTCTTTGAAAATATACTTTGAATATCAGAATAAGCCTCCAAAACAGTGTATCTTTTGATTGTCTCCTTCTGCTAAACAGTGATGCATCTCTAATTAAAGCAACATTTGCACTTTCAGCCATAATGAAACTAGTTGTTTTATCGAATCATTCACTTTCCTTTAACAAATATAGCAGATGTTGTATTGATCTTTGTAATCCTTCATTCTAATGGGAAATTTGAAACTCCTTCACTATGCCTTTATTATATAAAAGTTGTTTCATGCACAATTACCTTTCTTCAATGAAAATCTCAAACAATATTATTAATTCTCCTTTATTGAACAATGCTTCTTGTAATGAGGCATTATGGATGGTTATTCATAAGAATATAAACCATACAGCAATGTTTGAGATGAATGTACTCAGTTGAATTGATTGAGCTGATTAAACCCACTGTTCACCTATAGCTTTCAGAAACATATTTGAATGTTATGAGTGAACAGACGGCTTAATAACTTGATGGATGAACTATGTTTTACTCTTTCAGTTGTATATTTCCTTTCTTGATGAACATAATGATTGTAATCTCTATCTCAACCCACTTGTAATGTATAAGGGGTAGCATGCTGAGCTCTACCCTTGTGGGAGCCCATTTTTCTCCACATGCTTGATCTTCAAATGATAATCAGCTTCATGATTTTCCCTATACCTGCACAAAGAAAAAAATGATGTTAGCATAAAACAATATATCATGATGTTGATGTCTCTCTTTTAGCTTATGTTTCTACACTTTTCTTGATTGCTTCAGTGCATGATTAGTAGCATACTACATTATCGTTGATGGTTCATGTAGGTATATTCATAGTCGAAGCTCTAACATCTCTCTTTTCCTTCCTACAGGTCAATGGAGCTTCGAAGAAGATAGATGGTGCACCACTTCTGCATCAGTCATCAACACAGGCAATGATGATTATGTTTATACTTATGTGATTTCCTCTTTTCATGCATCTTCCATAGTGTAGTATGTTGTTTATGATGCATTGAAACAGTCACATTCATAGCTTGTGTGGATATTTAATTTCATTCTTTCTGCTTTTCATTTTGAAAAGAAAATGCATTTATGATGCAATTGTTGTACCATCATTTGAATGTATCACCATTTTAATTCTTGTAATCAAATGAAATGTTGTAAATATGAATCACTTTATGAAATAAATGAAAGAATTTAGTCATGCTTTGTTGTTTGTATGCTCAATCATGTACTCCATTTGATTGTGAAACACTAAATAGCAATTCTTGAAACTCAATCTTTTCAAACACCTGCATAACTGTCACTTGATTAATATTGAATAAAGTGCAAATAGCACTTAAGCATAATGCAGAAATAACTGTAATTTCACTTTAAGATATAACAGTATTTAATCAGCTCCACCAATTGAGCTGTAGCGAAAAAATTGGTAACATTTTGGCGATTTCCATTAAATGCTTGCATGCTAAGCATAGATCAGTTGCCTTGAAAAACTCCATTGGGCGTGGAGTCAAATCTGCCCCTTCATGAAACTCAGAACTTGAACGGTAACACTCCAAAAAACATCAAAACAAAACGAAACAAAGGAAAGCAACCTAACAGGCCCTGATGGCCAACAGAACATGCGCAGCAGCGCTTAGGGAAAGAAAATACTAAAAACAAATGTGTGTAACACACTTATTTGCAATACTATTCTACTTATTTACAAGATAGAACTTATCTCAGAGGCAATGCTTGAGGTGGATCCCATTAACTGGGATAGACAGCACCTCTCCAGTCAACTTAGAAAGTTGGAACGCATTGTGTTCCTTGCACTCCATGATCAAATAAGGCCCATCCCAAATTGCATCAAACTTGGAATGTCATCCAAGTCTACTTTTAAATTCATTCCACTTGAAAACTAGATCTCCAACAATGAAGTCATGTGGTCTTTCTCTTTTGTCAAAAGAATTCTTCATCTGAGCTTGATGTATTTCAAGCTACCTTAGAGCTTCTTTCCTAGTTTCCTCCAGCTCCACCAGTTGAACAAATCTCACCTCAAGAGGTTGCTCATTTAGCAATTCCAGTTCTTTAACATAACTTAAAGTTGGCAACTCAATGGAAACAGGTAACTTAGCTTCATTGCCATAAGTTAAAACAAAGGGAGAACAACCAGTGGCCCTTTTAGGATTTATTATGTTAGCCCAAAGAGCTAACTTAAGCTTTTCTTGCCATGTCCTTTGATTGTCCTCTACATTCTTCTTGATTATCCGAATCAAAATTCTTATTTTTAGATTTCGCTTGACCATTGCCCTGCAGTTAATAATTAGAAGATGTGTTCAAATAAATATTATTTCTAACTAACCAATCAAAAATCCTTAAACTAATAAAAGCTAAACCATTGTCAGAGATTATTGAATCTGGAACACCAAATCTTGACACTAGATCTTGATAAAAGTTAAGCACAAAAGTCTCGTTTGCTTCCTTTAAAGCAACTGCCTCGGTCCATTTAGTAAAATAATTTGTGGCAGTAAGTATCCACTTATGATCTGATTAGGATCTAGACTAATTTCTTGTAGAATGCTTAACGTAAATAACAACTTGAATTAATGCTTAAATGAACAAATTGAATATCATTCAAATGCTTAATCAACTTAGCATAATAAAATGATAACCAAGACGATGAACTAAAAGAAAGAGAGAAAAATAAAGAAGAGATCAAACACAATTGATAACGGAGTTCGCCACAATCGTGACTATGTCTCCGGGTCTGCTCCAATAGAGTGAGACCGATCCGGTTAATCTCCAAAAATCAATTACAATTGCACCAAGACCATTTCTTCTAGCACTTCGGCAGCATAACAATACTCCGATGAACAAAAATGACTCAAAGAACCCCTTAGAAATCCCTCTTTCGCATCACCTGTTTTCAAAACTATGTCCTTCACTAAAAAACTCTTCCTTCTACCCCTTTTTATACCACAAATATTCCCAAATTGGTGAAAAACCAATTGATTTGGGAATTTCAACTCAATCCCCCTTACATAGTAAATATTTTGAAAAATCCCCCCTTAATTGCATAATAATCTTTTTAAAATATTACCTTAGCCCCTCTTATCCCTTATTTAGGCTTTAACTATTTCCAATAGTTACAACTAATCCTTTTAAAAGGATTATTGTTTTACAACTTAGAGGGAATTTATTAAATTAAGGGGTATTCCGTTTCCACATTTCCACAAAACCATCCAATGCCACTTGTATTTTAAAGCCATACAATATACAATGTTGGTTTGAAATTCTCATTTAAAATAGGGGATGACTTTGGTTACAGGCTATTTACATCCCTTAAAAATAGGGATCAATTTGTTTTCCCTAAAAAAAACGTAGCCTAAAAAATAGCATGAATTTTTTTAAAATAACGGTGATCCCCTTTTATAGGAAGGGCCACATTTTTTTCTTAAGGAAGTGATTTAATTATTAAAATGGAGGGCATGGCTATTATTAAGGGAGAGCGCTCCCTCTTTATGAGTGGGGGACCCACCCCCCATATTTATTTATTTTTTATATATATATTTTAAATAAAGCCATGTCCAACAAATTGCTGCCATGTGTAACTTCGGGAAGCCACCATGTGTCACCTCATGATTCATCCATGTCAAAATGATGACATCATTCTAACGTCATCATTGTACCTTCAAGTCAACCTAGTCAACATGAGCTTTGACCTTCCATATCTTGCACATACGAGCTCTGATTTGCGCAGAACGAACACTGTCGGAAAGCTCTTGCCAAGCTCTTTGTGTTGACATCAATTTTGACCACTTTTGGTGACATCAAATTTTGACCTTTTTTTCTTGCCATGGGCCCTGAGTTGACCAGTTGTTGACTGAACTTTGACCACCAATAACTTGGGCTCCGTAGCTCTGTTTGACTCTGTTCAAGTTGCACTAGAATCAAGACATCGAACTCTTTATGATGGTGCTGAAATTTGGAGTATTGGAGATTCTTCAATTTTTAGTGAAAATATTCCCTGGATCAACTTATGTCCCACACTTGAAGGTGGATTAATAGAACCAATAAAGTCTAAGCCCCACTTAGCAAAGGGTTGTTCCACTTGAATCGGATACAGAGGCAAAGCTACAAGCCTCTATTTTCTAGAAAATAAAGCACATTTCTCACATTTTTTGACCCAAGCAATAGCATCTTTAAACAAATCCATCCAATAATAACCAGCTCGCATAATTTTCAGGGTTGTTGTTCTTGCAGAAAAATGACCTCCTAAAGGTCCATCATGAAATTCTGCTAAAATCTTGTCAACTTGATTAGGCTGAATACATCTTAATAAAATACCTTGAAAATATCTCCTATAAAGAATACCATTAATGATTGCAAAAGGAATGGCTTGTAATCTGTAATACCTTCTTTTTGCTCTGTCTAAGCCTTTGAGGCACTCACCATTTTGTAAGTAGTGCATCATTTGTTGTAACCAAGTAGCAGGCAATGCTGAAACATCACCTGCAACATCATTATTTAGCACTGTATCCATATTTTCAGCTTCTTTTAAGCTATTGTTTTCATTTCTAGCAATCTATTCACACAAACCTTTGCATTTAACGAGTTTGGTTACCTTTATATCAACATCAAATTCCATTAATTTGGTTATCCAACCAGCGTGTTTATCATTAATATATTTGTTAAGTAAGAAATCCTTAATAGTTGAATGAGCAATCAGCGAGTGAATCTTGCTATTGGAAATGTGCCTGAACTTTTTAGGCTTCTGACAACAGCAAAAACATGCTTGTTGAAAAAAGAATACTTCACCTCATAATCACGTAATACATGGCTGAAAAATGCTACAGGCTGCTCCAAGCCTTCATCATTTTGCTGGTGTAACATAGCTAAAACAGTATCTACTCCTCCAAAGGCATACAGAATGAAATATTTGTCAAATTTTGGATTAATGAGAGTAGAAGCAATTGCGAGGGCCTCTTTTATCTACACAAATCTCCTCTTACCTTCCTTTGTCCAACTAAAAGGAATATTCTTTTTAAGCATAGAAGTGAGAGGTTGCAGCAAAGCTGCAATATTCGGTATGAACCTCATAAAAATTTATTCTTCCAGGAAAGTTTTGCAAGCCTTTCTTGTGAGCTGGTAATGGTAATTCAAGAATTGCAAAGACTCTTTCAGGATCTATAGAAATACCTTGTTTTGAAACAATATGTCTGAGGAGTTTACCTTCATGTACATAAAATATACACTTCTTCGGGTTGAGAGACACTCTGAACTCTCTGCATCTCTGAAAAATCTGCTCTAAATGATCAAGATGTTCATTAACGTTTCTGGAAAAAATAGTAATATCATCTAAATATACTAGAATGAACTTGTTCACAAGGCCATGAAAGGCCATGTCCATCGCCCGCTAAAACATTGCTCTAGCATTGGACAAGTTGAAAGGCATGTTTTTGTAGGCCATCATGCCCCACTTAGTCATGAATGTTGTCTTGAACTGATCCTCTTGCTTCACCAAAATCTGGTTGTAACCTAAGTAACCATCTAGCAAAGAAAATCTGGAAAAACCAAAAACTACCTACAGAATTTGCTCCATGGAAGGGAGTGGGTAGTGGTCTTTCAATGACACTTTATTTAAATCCCAGAAATAAACACACAATCTGATTTCCCCACTTTTCTTCCTAACTAGTACTAAATTTGACACCCAAGAGGTATGCTTGATAGGAAAAATAATACCACTCTCAACCAATTTATTCAGTTCAACCTTCATAAGGTGTTCTAATTTGGGGTTAAGAGGTCTTTGTTTCTACCTTACTAGTTTTGCATCTGGTTCTAGTTCAATAGTATGTTGGGCTAGTTTTGGATCAATACCTCTCAAATCCTTGTACTCCCAAGAAAAAGCATCACTAAATTTCTAGCATAACAGAATAAATGTTTGCTATTCCTCTTTACTACATACCTTCCCCACCTTAAGAAGCTTGCCCTTGAAGATTTATATCGTTGCATAATGTTCTTCTTTAACAGTCAGGCTACACTTGTCTTTCCGCACTTGGTCATCTAAATTGAACACAGATTCCAAGGTCACCAATCCTTTTGGCAGCTTGTTGGTCTTCAACTGCACAATCTGGTCATCATATTGCTACTGCCATTTTTGTTGGTTTCATCTACGAACTCAACTTCAGCAATTAAGAAATTTACAATTTTCTCATCACTGTCAAAAACTTGCCAGCTCACATTATTGTCAGGCACTGAAGGTCTGACCACTATTTTTACATACTGACATACCTCTACTTTATGAATCTCATTGGGTATATCAAACTGGGCTCCTCTGGAAGCAAGCCTATCAACATGCTTATTTTCATTACGAGGAACTGAAATGATATTAAAAGCATCAAAATCTTCTGTCAAATCCCATACATGGTGCTTATATTTTTTAAGCAAATTGTTTTTTGTAGCATTTAAATTTTTGATCTAATTTACAATTAGCTTTGAATCACCATAAACACATAAATGTTTGATACCTCTCTTGCGGGCCCATTCGAGGCCATGCACCAATGCTTCATATTCAGTTGTATTATTTGAACAACTGAAAGCAAATCTAAAAGCTAAATAATACTTATCTCCCTCTGGTGAAATCAACATAGCTCCACCTCCAGCACCAATATTGCTTCTCAAACCATCGAAGTAAAGCTTCCAAAGCTCATTTCATGTTTCTGCAGATTGTTCCTCCTCTTTACAAAGATTAGGCATATCAAAATCAGGTTCTCAAATCATATAGACTCCTAATCCTATCTCATCTATGTGCTGAAAAGGATCAAGCTCGTGCTCTTCAATTGCCCATTCATCTAGATTGATATTTTCTATATGGGTGTTGCAATATGAGGTCATGGTTTGCTCCTCCAATACAAAGGTGGCGTAGAGGTTAGCGTTTATAGGATCCGAGGAATATGGTTTGATATGGTCTTTGGCTAGAGGCTCAGACTTTATAGTCACTTTCTTACCATACCTTGTTCTAAAAAACAAATGAGACCAATCAGAGGATAAAAACCCACCCATATTGGCTGTAAAATCCCTTGAGAGACAAATGAAGTGCGGTGACAAATTGATAACATGTACATCCTGATGAATAGAAAATCTCGGGGATGCATGCAAGGTAAGTGCCAAGTTCCTAATTATACTAGCGGTTTATGAACCTAATCCCCAGAAAGGTGTAGTGCAATTATATCAACATCCTGACATCCCAGTTGCAACCCTTAGAAGTCTTCCATACTTCACTAGGGAGGACCTCACTACACCAGTTGAGCATATTCATGGTGTAACCACCTTATGCTTGGTTCACAACATCATGCAAGAAAACATTGCGTTAAGGCTCTTGGTTGCATCACTCAAAGGGAAGGCATTGCAATGGTTCAAAGGTCTCGCAGCCAACTCAAACGCGACATGGGATGCGTTAAGTAACGGCTTATATCAATATATTGCTGATAAATATGATAATCTATCTCTGTTAGAGCAATTGAGCACCATTCAGAGGGCGCCACATGAACACTTGGCTGATTTCAACTACCGATTTCAGAGAACCTGGGACAGGATTCCTGCAACAGTAAAACCTTTTCCAGCACATGCTTTTCTATTTTACTTAAAGGCTTTGAATAGTAATATTTCAGTCATGACTCAATCTATGGGTGGGCATACACTCCCTAACACTTATGACATAGCCATTAGAGCTGAGAACTATCTCATCCAAGCTGGAGACATAACTCCTAGACCTCATATGCCTTTGTTTCTAGAAATATAGCCACCTACCCCTATTGTTGTAACTCCCTTAGTTGTTGTCCCGCCTATTCCAGCAATAGGTTATCATAACGCAGCCCAAGAGATTGTTGCTCCAAACCAAAACCAAGATTCCTAAACGAAATACAGCATACAACCTGAAACTATGCAATTCTGAAACATAACTTACAACAGCAAGACATAAAAGGATTCTGATTTGAATCACAAGGACATCAAATTGCTATTATAAAATGAGACAAAAATGAGGAGAGTTTTGCTGCTTTATTAAAACTGAAAGAGTGATTTTTCCAAAATCTGAGTACAAAATGCTTACAAAACTCTCTACATGCACAAGAGAGAAAGAAGCAATGAACTGAATTGAGAAGACCAAGAAAAACTAAGTCTTCTTCAAGATATAACCCCAAAACCCTAATCTAAGCTCAAGAAGAAATCTCTAGGAAAAGGTATCAAAATTGCCTCAAAAGTTTGCACAAAAGCAAAAAAAACTCACTTTTTCCATGCTCACACTGTCCAACCTCTAAAAATAGACTAAATTTGCTTTGAAAGCAAATAAAACACCTTATCCATCTAACAGGCATCTCAAATCCGACCAAGACAGTACCTCTCAAAAATCTTCTAAAAATAGCAAAGAATAAAGCGATTTATAAAAACACCACTTTAATCTTGCTTTACATGATATGCAGATTTTCATAATTTGACTAATTTTTGCAACTAGAGATTTTAGTACAATCTTTTGCAAAAAAAACAAACTTATCTCTCCAATACAAATCTTGATTTTTCTCAAAAAAAAAATCATAAAAATATGATGCAATCTCCCATCAATATCTTAATTGATTTCTTTAAAATCAATTAAAAACATATAGTCTAAGTAAAATATCATTCAGAATTTTAATTGATTTCTCTAAAAACCAATTAAAACCTAAAGCACTATCATTACTCTATTTTGACTAAGACATAAATATGACGCTCCACATATCCCTAAATTCTTAGGTCATGAAATATTTTACCAAATAAGCATAAAGATTTAGGAAAAAGACTCCTAGTCAAATGGTCGACCTAAACCATGAATGAGATTTTCAGCCACATAAAGTATTTACTTACAAGGCAAAAAGACCCTAAATTTGAATTAGGGCAAGCATGAGAAAACAAAGGCAAACCCTAAAAGCACTTCATTTTGCATTTGACATTTTGAAAGAATGCTCTGCTGAGAGGAAATGTGCCGCTATCATAGAAGCTAGGGTTTGAGTGATTGAGGGAGATTTGAGCTCCATTACCACTGCTTCCATCGAATCTCCACCATTTTTTAGGGTAAGCACATTTCCAAGCTCCTTGTGGGCTTTTCTAGAACTCTTGGTTTGTTTTTTGAGTCATTTTTTGGCCTTGAGGCTGCAGCATGAGCACATTTTCTGGTGTATTTGTGACTTTATGTTTACTGTTGTCAACATCTTCAATGGCCACCATGAGTGGGAGTTCAGCCCTGCATCTGGAATCTCTTCTATAGCGAGCATGGTAAGTTTATTGTCTCTTTGTATTTTCCTTGGCTCCTTTTGATGATAAAATGAAGGCCTCATAAGTTGCGGCCATGAGATAACTATCTGATGCCTTTATCTCATTTTTTGTGCTTGTTCATGATACTTTTGTGGCCATTCTACTCACTGGACAACCTACATGAGCTTGAACTGGGTGTTTTTGAAGCTATTTGTGAATGCTTTGGCCACGACCTCTTGTCTTCCACAAGCACGAAATGGTAAGCTTTATGTTCTTCCCTGTTGTTATCCATTTCTTACAAATCTTACAAAAGAATTGAGGACTTTGATAGGCCATGAGCTTGAGATGCTTTCCCATGAATTACACTCATAAAAATCTGCATTATATCCATTCTTGTTCAGATTTGTAAAAAACCCTACGTGGGTACTTGTAAAAATGAAGAAATTTTGTAATTTATAAAAAACCCCAAAATGGGCATCTCTGCAAATGATGGAAAACACATGCCTCGACTCCTCCTGTAGAAAACCCCATGTGGGTATATAAAAAAGAAAAAAATGTGTATAGTTTGATATTTGTGTAAAATTTGGCTTGACCCAATATGGCATTTCTTTTGACATTCTGAAATTCCCAATTTCCTTCAAATGGGTATTTTTGTTCCAAAGAATATGTCTGTCTGGATGCATTTTTTTGTTGTATTCCAGCTCATCCATGAGAATACAGTGTAAATCTTGTCTTTACAAAACTCCACCATGATAATTGATATTTAAAAGAAAACACACCTCTTTTGAATTGTTGTTGAAAACCCTCATATGGATAACCTTTGTCTGAGACAAAACTCTTATCTTACTGCTTCGTTAAAATACCCATGTGGGTAAACTACATTTGATGAAAATCTATATATTTGTTTGAAAAGCCAAGCAGGGAATGCTAAAATTAATGAGGAAAACTACATTTGATGAAAACCCATGTATTTAAATCTGCAACAAACCTCTTTTCTGTACAATGCATTTTTTCTCCTAACATTTTTTAAGCTAATGCATCCATTTCATTTAATGCAACATTTACACTAAATTATTGTAGCTCCATAGATTGCATTCTCTCTTACAGCCAGCTAACACCTTCAGAAGCACTTCCTCTCATGCTTTGTCATTTTCTGCTCATTCTAGAAACAATCTTTTCACATTGTAATTCTTGTGCAATCTATCTATACTTGTTTGCCTCATACTTGTCAATTATTCTTTGAAAATATACTCTGAATATCAGAATAAGCCTCCAAAACAGTGTATCTTTTGATTGTCTCCTTCTGCTAAAAATGATGCATAACTCTACTTAAAGCAACATTTGCACTTTCAGCCATAATGAAACTAGTTGTTTTATCGAATCATTCACTTTCCTTTATCAAATATAACAGATGTTGTATTGATCTTTGTAATCCTTCATTCTAATGGGAAATCTGAAACTCCTTCACTATGCCTTTATTATATAAAAATTGTTTCATGCACAATTACCTTTCTTCAATGAAAATCTCAAACAATATTATTAATTCTCCTTTATTGAATAGTGCTTCTTGTAATGAGGCATTATGGATGGTTATTCAAATCTGAAACATAACACTGTTGTAATAACACGAAATAAGATGCATCATTTAACACCTATGTCAAAAGAATATAAACCATACAACAATGTTTGAGATGAATGTACTCAGTTGAATTGATTGAGTTGATTAAACCCATTGTTCACCTGTAGCTTTCAGAAACATATTTGAATATTATGAGTGAACAATAGGCTTATAACTTGATGGATGAACTTCGGTTTTACTCTTTCAGTTGTATATTTCCTTTCTTGATGAACATAATGATTGAAATCTCTATCTCAGCCCACTTGTAATGTATAAGGGGAAACATGCTGAGCTCTACCCTTGTGGGAGCCCATTTTTCTCCACATGCTTGATCTTCAAATGATAATCAGCTTCATGATTTTCCCTATACCTGCACAAAGAAAAAAATGATGTTAGCATAAAACAATATATCATGATGTTGATGTCTCTCTTTCAGCTTATGTTTCTACACTTTTCTTGATTGTTTCAGTGCATGATTAGTAGCATACTACATTATCGTTGATGGTTCATGTAGGTATATTCATAGTCGAAGCTCTAACATCTCTCTTTTCCTTCCTACAGGTCAATCGAGCTCGAAGAAGACAGATGGTTCACCACTTCTGCGTCAGTCATCAACACAGGAATGTTGATTATGTTTATACTTATGTGATTTCCTCTTTTCATGCATCTTCCATAGTGTAGTATGTTGTTTGTGATGCATTGAAACAGTCACATCCATGGCTTGTGTGGATATTTAATTTCATTCTTTTTGCTTTTCATTTTGAAAAGAAAATGCATTTATGATGCAATTGTTGTACCATCATTTGAATGTATCACCATTTTAATTCTTGTAATCAAATGAAATGTTGTAAATATGAATCACTTTATGAAATAAATGAAAGCATTCAATCATGCTTTTTTGTTTGTATGCTCAATCATGTATTCCATTTGATTGTGAAACACTGAATAGCAATTCTTGAAACTCAATCTTTTCAAACACCTGCATAACTGTCACTTGATGAATAATGAATAAAGTGCAAACAACACTTAAGCATAATGCAGAAATAACTGTAATTTCACTTGAAGATATAACAGTATTTAATCAGCTCCACCAATTGAACTGTAGCGAAAAATTGGTAACACTATGTTTTTGGGATGTTCTTGTAATATTATCATGGTGAATACTTGCCTTATGTGTGTTGGGATAGTTTCAGACAATACATATGACCTTTACATAATAGGTTCTTTATACCTTTTGTGCATAGGACTAACTTTGAAGCTTCATTCTCTTGCATGATCAAACAAGGTTTATGTATACCAAGTATGAACAAGTGTACTATTTATTTGTAGAGTCAAAGTCCATGCAATAGATACAATTCCACCCTAATTCTTCATACCTTGGTGCATAGTGTATACTTGCTATATCAAAATAAGGATTTCTCCACATTGTTTAGCATAAGCAAAAACAAAAGAAAAATCATATTTTTCATCTTATTTTCCAATAAAATCCAAAACATACCAATAATTATAAATTTTATCGATAGTTGATAAACATCATCCATTATCCTATCTATCTAGCTAATCATCTATCAATCTATCCATCATTATCCAAAATAATTTCTTCTATCTTACTCATCATACTAACTATTCTATCCAAGTATCATGACATAAAAAAAACAAAAAACCATTAGATCCTACATCCACAAAGCATTAGTATAATCATTACAATATCCTGCACCCATAACCATAACATCATACATCCTGCATAATCATAACATTATTATATAAATTATCAAAAATACAAAATAATTATAATATCACATCATGCCATAAACTAGTCTAAGCATCATCATAATCCATCCATCATACATCATAGAATCACATTGAAACCATTAGATGCATACAATAAATCACATATACATCCATCACATACAAATAAACATCATAAATTGCATCAAAAACTGGTCTAATCTCACATATACATCATCAAAAATATGTCATGATACAAAGCATATATAAATGTTTGTACAAATGGCTACCTAGATTCATGAATATATACATTTTCCTACAAGAATATCAAAAATGTGTCTACATCAAAATATATGTGCATCATATATCTACATAGAGCTCCCTCTCTCATCCTCCCAACCAAGAGAATGAGGATGGGGAGGAGCAACCTGGTGACCCACAACCTATTGTCCCTGACACACTGCCCTACTAATTGCATTGTCTAAGGTGGAACTAGCGATAGATTGCCCACTTATTCATCTGATCTCATAACTAATCTCATCACCCCACTCCTTGTGGAGAACTTGGGTGCTCTCCTCCCAACAAGCACTACTACCTCATACAATGTATGATAGTATGTGGAATCATGTGTTAGTGTCCTCATCTCACTCACATATTTGTCCATTTGGAACACTACCTCCAACTATTGTTGACATCCTCTCTTAGTATGCCTCTCAATAGTTAACTACACTACCTTTACCTCATCCAAATGTCATTGAGCTACATTAACATCTCTCTCAAATATCCTCTAGGCTAGATGCACTGAGAGGTTGTTCCTCTCTTCCATATATCCACCCCTCTCCTTTTGGGCCTAGTCTCTCTCTGAAATTTTGACTCTAAGCCACATATCACCATCATCTTTTCCTCCTGCCACTATGGATACTACCTATTGTCCATCATCTCCATGGGCTCCAACCTCACCTTGGTCAAGGCATCCTACCCCTCCTCCATTATTGCTTTCCACCTTCATTCACTCTCACACTCGGTGATCCCTAACTGGCTCTCTCCCATCTTGTCACCTAATTTCCCCACCGTCTAAATTTGTGAAACTAAGTGGTCTTTCCATTTCCCACTATGTGTCATACTCTGGGGTAGTACTTGCATCCTCCATTGTCAAATCCTATGCCCACTAAATAGATCCTAAACCAAAAAACTTTGTCACGACCACTCTAGGGCTAGCCATCAGTCTCCACTCACCAATCCCTTGTTGGGTGTGATTGAACACAACTAGCTTATGATGGACATCCTATGTCTCCCCAAACTCTCTCTTGACCCTATCAAGAAGATATATCTCTAGAATATGATTTCAACCAATCACCCATCTAATCTATCTACAAAATATAATCTCCATGAGATCATTCCCCCATGCCTCACACTATAACCATGGCCTTTGAATGAAAGTGTCCATATCGTCTATACACCTCCTCCAATAGTTGAGGTCACCCAAGGAAAATTGATTCAACAAGTTATCATAGCGATAAACATACAAATCTCTCGCATGTCGATCAACCTGTCACAATGGTCACATAACATCAATATTCTCCCATTCCCATACATGAAGCAATATAACAACAATTGATAAACAAGTAGCTAACCCTGTTGGCAATAAGTGTTTTCATTGATGTCAACTCAAGATGTGTTGCCATTGATACCAAATATGTGTGTTGAAGTTTGTATATACTCTAAAAATAGTGCAAGTGCAAAGATATAGTCAACAATGAAGTTAGATATATGAATGGTCATTTGTTTGTTGTCTATGTGTGATGTGGAGGTCGGTACACCTGTTCCAATATGCTTCATGCATGGATACCTTAATATCATTAATGTTTAGTGTACTATACATTGTGATATTACAAAAATATCTGCTAAGGATTTATAGTATATACTCTAAGGTAGTGTCATTTCATTCCAGTCTGCATTCCTTCATAGTGCAAGATTTCTTCTTGTGGTTAAGAAGATAAGATGGTCGAGATGTGAGGGTTTTGTATCCAAGGATTCAATTCATCACACCTTTTATAGTGAAGGTTATAAGTGACAGTGTTTTGGTTTGCACTTTGGTAGTTTAATGTGTTGATATAGGCATATTAGGAGTGATGCAAGAGCATCCTTGGTTCTTGGCAATCTTGCATCAACCAAAAATATTTTCTTTCAGTTTTTGTTCTTATTCAATTCTTGTTTAGTTCAAGTAGGTGGATTCATCATATTTTCTCACTAGACCTCGCGGATCTATGATTACATCGTGGACATGTTCATTTTCCTTATTCCAAGATTTGAGCACGATTGGATCATTTTCTGGTAACTTATCGCTTCCAAATTATGTGGCAGTTTCTTGAACCGGCACCAAAATAATTTCAAACTTAACAGCTGGTTGGATCACTTGTGGATCGTTCACGTATCTTGTGGCTCTCAATGGTGTGATTTGAATCATTCTATGAAGTGTCCCTGGCCTTAATTTAGGTCCATACTTCATCCTATGCATTCACCAAGGAATAATTCAAATTTGAGGCCGACCTATTCATGAACACGTTACATTTTCTTTCATCAGAGATTGTAATGATCTTTGGCGACACGGATGATTCTAGATCTCAAGACATGATATAAAACATTGTAATAGATCATTAGAAAGGAATTTTTGGAAGCGAAGTTAGAATATAGATTTGATCTGTAATATTTTTGCTCGCATTAATGAGCATATAGGAATATTGTATCTTGAACATGTTGTATTAGGCCTATAAGCCAAATTTGTAAGCCCGGATGTTGTTGGTCGATTGTAATTGAGATTTATGTTAATGAGCATGTTTGAATCTGTACTTTCCTCCATAT
Source organism: Sequoia sempervirens (assembly GCA_007258455.2). Lineage (NCBI taxonomy): Eukaryota > Viridiplantae > Streptophyta > Pinopsida > Cupressales > Cupressaceae > Sequoia > Sequoia sempervirens. The sequence goes on from VDFB02107049.1 coordinate 139,431, forward strand.
TCTATGTTGCTTTTGTTTTGTTACACTTGCTACATGGTCCAGATTGTTTTCTTTGAGGACCCTCCTATTGTGGTTGCACCAGATTGGTATCAGAGCTAGATTCGATCCATGAGAGGTTGCCAGAGTTTGTGGAGTCTTGTTGAAGATTTTTTGTGGGGTGGCGAACTGAGGATCTAACTTGCAGATACAAAGGACTAGTGTAAAGATGGCGGGAAGAAGAAATGTTAGAGGAAATGGAGCGCAACCCAGCTTTAATGGAGATGTTGAGAGGAATTGTTTCCATATTAGAAGCAATCGAAATGGCCTAGAGGAGAGGTCAACCAGTTGATGATGTGAGTGATGAAGAGGTAGAGGTACAGGAAGAAAGGGAAAGAGGAGATCAACCTGGCTTAGATTAGGGAGAAGAGAGGTTCATAAGAGCCCTAACCAGAGTGAATACTAGACCACATTTCAATTCACTGGATTATAATGGTAAGTTTGATTCAGATAAATTGCTTGATTGGATAACAAAGATGGAAAAATATTTTGATTTTGAAGGTACCGCTGAAGATAAGAAGGTGAAATTCACTTGTACAAAGTTGAAAGTACATGCATCCCTTTGGTGGGAACATTTGGAGATAGATAGGCAAAAAATAGGAAAGGAGAAGATAAAATCATGGGATCATATGGTGAATAAGTTAAAGAAAAAATTTATGCCTGCGGATTATCAGATCATTTTGTTCTGAAAATTTGGAAAATTTGAAGGAAAAGGATTTAAGTGTGATAGAGTATACTGAAGAGTTCTACAAATTGAATACCAGATCTAGACATTCAGAACATGAGGTTGAACAAGTAGCTAGATACATGAATGGTTTGAAGTCATCTATACAGGATGAGATTAGTTTGATTAAGTTGTTGATTTTGGAGGAGGCATATCAATGTGCCCTAAAGGAAAAAGAGAAGTTGAATAAAAGACATGAGCAGAGATAGAGAGGAAGAGGTGGAAGATTTCAAAGAGGGAGATTTTTTATTGGAGGTGGAAGAGGAACTTTTATAGATCATAATAAAGATAAGGAAGTCAATAAGAATGATGATTCATACCATAGAGGTGATGGAAATTCTTACCGGAGAGGAGGATATGGTGGTTACCAAAATGAAGGTTATAGAAAAGATAATAAGGAGAAAAGAGTATTCAAGGGAACTTGTTTTAAATGTGGTGGAGAAGGACATAGAGAATTTGAATGTAATCAAGGAGAGACAAGTAGGAAGATAGAGAACAATAGAAGAACAAGTTTTGTTGAAGAAGATCATGTCGGATCATCTAATAAACTGGAAGAAGGAGAAGTGTTCGTGAACAAAAGAGTATTATGTCAAAGTGAGTTGGAGCAGGAGCTGTTGCAGAGGAAGAATTTGTTTCAAACTGGATGCAAGGTAGCTGGTAAATCTTGCAAGGTGATTTTGACAATGGAAGCTCTAAGAACCTAGTTTCTGAAGAAATGGTGACCAAATTGAAGCTTGAAAGATTGAAACACCCGAAACCCTATCAGATAGCATGGATTCAAGATGAGCATAAGGTACTGGTAGGTGAACAATGTTTGGTGAAATTGAAGATAGGAAATTATCATGATGATTTTTTGTGTGATATCATGCCTATGGATGTATGCCATATTTTGTTGGGAAGACCTTCGCAGTATGATAGATAGGCTATTCATGATGGAAAGAAGAACACATATACCATTGGATGAAGCAGACTTTTTTACCATTGGAGGATGTTCCTACGATTGTGGTTTGTACGAATGATAGAATTTACATGGTTGATGGAACAATATTTTTGGATGGATTGAGACATGTGTTATGCCTTGGTTCCTAAGAAGACTGAAGACTTGAAGCATGTAGAAGAACAACCAGAAGAGATAAAGGAGTTGTTGGTAGCATATGAAGAGATCATTTCAGATAATATACCTAATGGATTACCACCTATGAGGAGAATTATTCATTGCATGGATCTCATTCTTGGAGCTAGTTTTCCAAATAAAGCAGCACACCGAATGACACCTGCAGAGAATGAAGAGTTGAATAGACAAGTGAAAGAATTATTGAAGAAAGGTTTGATCAGAGAAAGCTTAAATCCTTGTGCAGTCCCTACTATGTTAGCACCTAAGAAGGATGGAGAATGGAGGATGTGTATAGACTCTAGAGCCATAAATAAGATCACACTAAAGTATAGATTTCCTTTTCCCTGGATGGATGACATTCTAGATTGTTTGAGTAGAGATAAGTACTTTACAAAGATAGATTTGAAGAGTGGATATCATCATATCTGAATTAGAGAAGGAGATGAGTGGAAGACAACATTCAATACAAATGAAGGATTGTATGAATGGTTGGTGATGTCTTTGGACTAAAAAATGCACCGAGTAATTTCATGAGGTTGATGAATGAGGTATTGAAGAAATTCTTGGGTAAGTTTTTTATTGTTTATTTAGATGACATCTTGATTTTTAGTAAGACTAGAGAAGAACATTTCTTGCATATAAGAAAAGTTTTGCAGAGGTTGAGAGAAGAGTAGTTGTTGATAAACATTAAGTAGTGTAGTTTCATAGAGAATTGGTATATCTAGGATTTGTAATATCTGTGGATAGATTGAAGATAGATCCTGAGAAAGTAAGAGAAATTGTTTAATGGCCTACACCGAAAAGCATTAGAGAGGTAAGATCATTTCATGGATTGGCTAGTTTCCACCAATGTTCATTAGGAATTTCAGTTCTATTTGCAGTCCTATGACAGAAACAGTGAGCGGAGATAAGAAGGGTTTTAGGTGGACATCTGGAGTAAACCGTAGTTTTTAGTTGTTGAAACAGAAGGTGACTAAGCAGCTTGTGTTGGCTTTACCATACTTTAGTAAGGTATTTTAAGTAGACTATGATGCAAGTGGAAATGCAATAGGAGTAGTATTAAGTCAAGAAGGAAGACGAGTAGCTTATTTCAGTGAGAAATTGAACGATGCTAGGAGAATATATTTAGTGTATGGTCAAGATTTTTATGCCATAATTCAAGCCTTGAAGAAGTGGAGACATTACTTGTTTCCTAAGGATTTTGTGTTGTATATGGATCATCAAGCTTTGCAATACTTGAATAGTCAGGGTAAGTTGAATTAGAGACACATGAGATGGGTAGAATTCTTGCAGAGTTATACTTTTGTTTTGAAACATAGGAGTGGAAAGTAAAATAGAGTTGTTGATGCTCTGAGTAGAAGAAGAAATTTACTAACAGAGATGACAGTGGAAGTGTTAGGCTTTGATGAATTGAATAACTTGTGTGAAGAAGACCAAGATTTTGTAGAACCTTGGAGAGCTTGTAAAGAACTAGTTTTGGAGGATAGGAATCAATGGTTGGATTATTTCATTCAGGAGGATATGTTGTTCAGAGGAAATAAGTTGTGTATACCCCAGAGTTCAATGAGGGATAACTTGGTGAAAGAAAAACATAGTGGAGGATTAGTAGGAAATTTTGGAATTGGTAAGACGGTAGCATTGGTAAGTGAGAATTACTTTTGGCCATAGATTCATAAGGATGTTAGGAAATTTGTGCAGAGTTGCAAAGTTTGTCAAGTTGCAAAAGGGAGTAGTCAAAATGTTGGATTGCATAAGCATTTGACAGTTTTGGAGAGACCTTGGGAGGATATCAACATGGATTTCATACTTGGGTTTTTGAAGACACAAAGAGGTAATGATTCTATATTTGTTGTGGTGGATAGATTTTCTAAAATGGCACATTTCATACCTTGTAAGAAAACAGATGCAGTACATGTAGCAAACCTTTTTTTTCAAAGAAGTGGTTAGATTGCATGGATTACCTAGGAGTATTGTTTTAGATAGAGATACAAATTTGTTGGTTACTTTTGGAGGACACTTTGGAGGAAGTTAAAGAAAATTTTGAAATTCAGTTCTACTTTTCACCCATAGACTAATGGGCAGACAAAGGTAGTAAATCAGAGTTTGGGGAATTTGTTGAGATGTTTGGTTGGAGAGAAGACCAAAATTTGGGATTTAGTCCTTGCACAAGCAAATTTTGCATGCAATAATTGAGTGAACAAGAGTACTGAAAAGACACCTTTTGAGATTGTTACTAGAGTTCATCCTAGAGGAATATCAAAATTGAGAGACATCAGTATGGAAGACAAAAGAAGTGTAGAAGTAGAGGAATTTGTAGAACATATGAAGAAAGTGCATATTCAAGTGAAGGAACAATTGGAAGATATGAACCAGAAGTATAAGGAGAAAGAAGATGAAAAGAGGAGACATGAGGAGTTCAAAGTTGGAGATGAAGTGATGGTGTATTTGAGGAAGGAGAGATTTCTAGTTGGCACATGCAATAAGCTGAAGATGAGGAAGTTTGGAACTTGCAGGATTTTGAAGAAGTATGACTCAAGGAATGCATATGAAGTGGAGTTATCAGATGACATGGGTATATCACCTATATTCACTATTGCAAACCTACATCAGTACCATGAAGAATAATTTAGTGAAGGTAGTAAGGCAGAACTGGAGAGACAGTTTCCTAGACAACAATCAGATGAGATAGAAGAGATTTTGGATAACAGAGATGGGAGGAAAATGCGTGGAAGATAGTACAAAGAATACCTTGTGAAGTGGAAGGTCAGACCAGTGGAGGATTCTTCTTGGATTTCTCAGGCTGAGGTAGACTGTCTTGGTTTCCCTTTCGCCCCAACAAAGTGAGGGACTCACTTTTCAAATCAACCCCCAATGTTTGATGCAGGAGCATCCTTGGTTCTTGGCAATCTTGCATCAACCAAAAATATTTTCTTTCAATTTTTGTTCTTGTTCAGTTCTTGTTTAGTTCAAGTTGGTGGATTCGTCATATTTTCTCACCAAACCTCATGGATCTATTTTTACATCGTGGACATGTTCATTTTCCTTGTTCCAATATTTGAGCATGATTGGATCATTTTTCGGTAAGTTTCCGATTATGTGGAAATTTCTTGAACTAGAACCAAAATAATTTCAAACCTAATGGTCAGTTGGATCGCTTGTGGATTGTTCTCATATCTTGCAGATCTCGATGGTGGATTTGAATCGTTATGTGAAGTGTCCCCGACCTTAATTTAGGTCTACACTTCATCCTATGCATTCACCAAGGAATAATTCAAATTTGAGGCTGACCTATTCATGCACACATTACATTTTCTTTCATCAGAGATTGTAATGATCTTTGGTCAACACGGATGGTGCTAGATCTCAAGACATGATATAAAACATTGTAATAGATCATTAGAAAGGAATTTTTGGAACGAAGTTAGAATATAGATTTGATTTGTAAGATTTTCGCTTGCATTAATGAGCATATAGGAATATTGTATCTTGAACATGTTGTATCAGGCCTATGAGCCGAATTTGTAAGCTCGGATGTTGTCGGCCGATTGTAATTGAGATTTATGCTAATGAGCATATTTCAATCTGCATTTGCCTCCATATTTCATGTTGCTTTTTTTTTGTTACTCTTGTTGCACAGTGTGGATTGTTCTCTTTGAGGACCCTCCTATCGTGGCTGCACCAAGGAGGCTCTACATTTCTTTGGAAGTGAAGTGTTGGTCTTGCATTTTTGTAGATATGAACAATAATTTTAATGCACACTACCTTGTATTATCTAGTGTTTTAGTGGTCTACAAGATCAATTTTCAAATGAAAATTTGTTGTAGTTTATTCAAAATGCTTTGTTCCTATATATTCAGTGGGTTTCTTCAATTGCACCAACATATGATGATCAGAAACTTCAGGAAATGGTTAAAGAGATATTATAATGAACTACAATACTTGCATCTTGGTCCGTATGAACATTTTTTATTCTCCCCGATGGTGCAAAGTTGAACAATTGGAAGTTTGGTGGTATTTTCATTGTTTGGGCCGACATGATTGTTTCCTTCATCTATGGTTGATCGTGATTAATTAATCTTGCCTTAGAGGATGTGCTGAGATGGTTTTTGGTTTTGTTATGTCATGTGTTGATCCACAACTCTTTTTCTCTTCATAATGTATATGTTTGGTCTGACCTATGTAGTATCATGTGTTTTCTCTAAAGGCCATCTTGGAGCTAACCTAATTGAGGTTTTGTGTTTTTGTGGAGTATATTTATAGAAGATCAAAATCATTTTTGAAGGTGATTCAGCATGTAGAGAATTGAGATTGAGTAGTATGTTGAAGATGAAGTGTGCAAAGTCAGTGTGAAGGATTAATTATGTGAAAAAGGAACTGCAACATCAACATATGTTGGATGCTTCTTTATAGTAGTTCATACTCAGAGTAAGATAGTTTGTCTCATTAGGTCTTTGTATCTTTCCCTAAGGTTGTACGCCTTAATTTGCAAATCCATAGGCAGTGAGCCTTAAACAAAATTTTAATCTTTGTAAGTGGTGAGCTTCATGTATTGTGAGTTAACTCTCATCGTTATTTTTCCCTCATTAGGTTTTTCAAGTAAAAATATTGGTGTCTTATGTGGTGCAGCTTTTCTTTTCTTCTATTCTTTCATCTCATGTGATGTGATGTTTTATCTGCAAATGGGAATGGTTAAGTTTTAATATATGTTGATTCACCTGCCCCCCCTCTCAACACTATAGTGTGTTAAAAAATTGGTATCAAAGACAAGTACCTTTGAGAAGCTTAACAACTGAGGTAGATCCTGCACTTGAACACATGGGATCTAGATTAGTGATATGTTCATTCCAAAACCAAATCTAGATGCAATGGAACTTGAAGGTTGGGACATTATTCTAGATGATTGTGAAGTTGATTTTGAAGAATTTCAGTCTACTCTTGACTATATGGATGAAGCAAGATTGCAAAATATCAAATATGAGTGTATGCTAGAAAAATCAAAAGAGACAATTGACAAATTAAAGGAAAAAGATAAAGAATCAAAAGAAGAGATTGGAAGACTAAAAGCTCAAATAGAAGGAGGAAATGGATGTGAGACTAAAATCAAAGAAGTTGAAGATGTTATCTCAAATTTAAAATTCAAATTTAAAGAAGACAAGAGGATTGAGGATTGCTTAAATACCAAGATCAATGATAAAATTGTTGAGTGTTTAAAGCTTGAGGAAGAGATTGTATCTCTAAAAAAAGATCTTGAAAAAGAAAAATAGAAAATTGATAAGGGTTTGAACTAAGAGGAGGTTCTGTAATTCTTGATGAGTTGATTAACTCTCAAAATCCATCTAAAGAGAAATTTAGACTTTGTTTTGAAAAAGGGAAAAGTCCTATGAATAATGCATCTATAAACATGTATGATAACTTCAAAGCAAAAGAAATGCCTAAAATAAGGGAGGAGAAATCCTAAACTAAAAAAACTAAAGAGACATTCTCTAGAAATGCAAAGACAAATCAAGGAAACAATAAAGAAGGTGGTTTCATCCCTATCTGAAACAAGAAGAAGAATTTCAAAAATCTTACCCCTAAACAAAATGCTCCTATCAGGGTCAATGGAAATTTCTATGTTTGTAATAAGTTTTGCCATAAGGCAGTTGAGTGTAGAATCAAGATGAGTTAAAGTATTTTAGGCCTCCAAGGTACAATATTATGAACTATCAATCATTTCATGGTCAGTGTTGTGCCTATAATAAATGTGGTCATAAGGCTAATAAGTGTAGAAGTAAAATGATAAGGACTAGTAATGCTTTGACTTCTCAATTTTTCTATGGTTGCCGCTACATATGCAACAAGTTTGGTCATAGGACTATTGATTAAAGATCTAATGTAAGAAAAAGTAACTTTTCTTTGCAAACCAGTATTATCTGCTACAATTTCAATAAACAAGGACACATTGCAAGGTTTTGCAATGGAAAGAATGCAAGATATTTTTCTCCTCAAAAGAATTTTTTCATTAGTTAGCAAAAGAAGGAAATGAACAAAATATGGAAAAAGAAGGAAGTGAGTGAAGTAAAGAATGAATCTATACCTTAGCATGGTGTAGATGAAACCTTTGGTAACTGAAAAGAAAGTATTAGCTCAAGGGAAGTTGCAATCGTAGATATTTTCAAACCCCTAAAAAGCATGAAACGTTGAAGTCTTCAGCATAATTCCTAATGGTGATATGGATTTTTTTGCTTAAAGTTCCAAATAAAATACACTCTATGTGGAAGTGTGTGAAATATTATGGATCTCTATGATATCATAGACAATAAAAAGTTGATAGTAAGAAATGCATTTAATGCAAAGTGACAAGGGTTGGTGTCAAGCATATTCAATTCCTATTTGATCAAAATTGATCTCATTCAATTGTATTAAGTGTGTCCAAAGAATTGGAGAATATTTTCAATGCATTGTTTGCAAACCCTAATAGTAGTTTTCATAGGTATTTTCTCTAGTTTTGCTTGTAAAACCCTAGTATCAAAAAATGTTATCATGGCTACACCATTGGAATTGATGTTTTTGAGAGGCCAAGGCCTAAATACAAGAATTTTCTATTCAAAGCAATGGAGGTGGAAAAATCTGGTGTATTTTCAAAAGTTCTAATGGATGTTGTGTACTATGAGGATATAAGGACCTACATCCATTCCTAGTTGAATGAGATTAAACATGCCTCTTCTTTTGAAATGGTTTGGCATGAGTTTCTAAATGAGAATGGAGTATACAATATTGTTGTAAAAGGGTTGGACATCTAGAAATATTTTCTATACTTCTATGAAATTAAGGAATGAGTAAGAATTATCTTGAGCTACAATCATGGGGACTTCCTTTGGCTTGAAAAACCCTACATGATTGCAAAGGATGAAATTAGGGTAGTTATTGGTCTTTGTGCCTTTAGATTAGTCCCAGTGCTAAAATCTATGAAGAATGAAATGGTTATGGAGCTCAATGGTGCTAAAATTGATAAGAGAGCCCTAACAGTTAATGATATCATTGATCCCAATGTCCAGTATGTATCTATAGGGATTGCATATAAGATTTACTTCAAAAATATAGAGGGGTTCAACCACTACCACTGCAATTCACACCACACAACAAATGGTAAAAGGTGTCAACTTTAATCTATGTGAGTTCTTAAGAGAGAAGTTAATGGAGAACTTGAGGAAAGAAAAAGAACCAATTATAATTTTAGTTTTGGGTCTTTGATTATATGCCTTAATTTCTTCTTTTTTAATGATTTACTTGGTTTTAAGGGTAAAATGTGGGACAAATTCAATCTATTAGCAACACAAATTAAACAACATATGAATTTTTTTTCAAAATGAGCAAGCTTTGACTACTTTATATTGGAGATTTTACAAGAATTTTCAAAATGAGATGCAAAGCAAATATAGGATACCATCTAGTTTGGTCCAAAAGTATAAAAATATGAAAAAAATTATGGTAAACAAGGATCATTATTTTATGGAAGTAATGGAACCTAGAGCCTCATGGATATATTAGTAACCCTATAAAGTTGAGAATAAATTTGTACAAGTTTATGTAGATATTTTATTGTCAAAACGTAAGGATCTCAAAGTAAAAATATTTGGTACATATAGAGAAATTATGAATGAGATTTACTAGAAACAGAGAGAATCCAGTGAAAATAAAGTCAAAAGTGTGCTTAAGGAGATTGGTGGTTCATAGTATTCAAATATAAAAGATAAAGATGAGCTCCACAAGATATTAGGTACTTCTTCAATGAACACATTTGATATCCTTGTGGAAGTTTCCATTGCCAAATATGTTCCTTCTGAAGCCAATAAAGGTCCAAGGAGATCAGGTAGATCTTCCTCTATTGTTACATCTGCTCTGCAGCCCTCTATGTCCACACAAACATTTGGTAGAAAAATGAAAGGTAAATATGCAACTCCTCTAAAGAAAAAGGCCACTAAAGCTATACATGCCAATGAGGAAGAATTGGATGATGTTGAAGAATTTGAAAAATAAAATATCTCCCTACAAAAAAAGAAAGGGAAGAAGATTGCAAAAGAGGATGTTGAGAAAACCACTCCAATTACACATGAACCACTTGATTTTTAGGCCATCTTAAATGGAATTATTGAGTATAACCTATTGAATGATACAATGGATATACATCTAGATGTCCCTCTTGAAGACAAGAAAACAATTGAGAAGGCAGTCATTGAATATATGCTCATGTAGAGCATTCCCTTCAATGATATTGTTGACAAAGCTCTAGATAGTCTTGCTAAGGATTTGATAGCTCTAGATAGTCTTGCTAAGGATTTGATATAGAGAAGATAAGGAGTTATCAAGGTGGATAAAGAAATGAAACAATAATCAATTGACAAATTTGGGGTCTCTATCTCCCAGGATGAAAAGAATAATATTGTCTAAAGACAAGTTAGGGAGCTCCACACTTAAAGGAGAATAGATTTACTAATGAGCTTGGATGAAAGTGTCAAAAGGAAGATCCAAAATGAGAATGAAGAGGTCACAAAGAAAATAATAAATTCTTTGCACAGTGAAGTTGACCCACAAGTACCTAATCTAGAAAATACAAGTGAGAAAACCATATTTAGTCATAAATAATTACAAAGACCCTCTATATTATAAGAAGGAGAAGGTATCTCCGGTGTGCAAGAAGTGCAAGCAGTCCCCTATATGGAGATAGAACAAGAAGAAGAGAAAGAGTTAGATGAAAAGATAGCCAAAAGCCTAGAAGAAATGAAGATGGTTGAGGTGACTTCTAAGGATCAAGTTTCTTTGAATGACATTATTCTATAGGATATACCTAATGTGTCTAATTAAGACATAGATTTATCAATTTTTTAGGGAAATATGACTGATGGTGATATAAAGCAAAATGAGGAGACTACTCCTTCGATGAATGTTGAAGCTCAAGATGAATTTTGTGTCCCTCCTCCAAATATTTAAAGAAATGATGAAAAAAACAAAGGAGACAATCCTACAAATGTTTATGATGTAAAGGAGAAGGTAGCTAAGAAGTAAGATGCTTCTATAGGTCAAGGTTCTTCTTCATCATATTCTTTCAAGGACCTACTAGGGATGCAGATGTACTTTCAACCTATGGTAACACCCCAGCTTCTGTAGATTCCCACTCAAGAGGGGAAAGTTGATTTTTCAAACATTTCTCCCTCCATAAGCTACAATTTGGTGATATTTTGCATGTATGCAAGAACACATGAAGAAGACTAGTTTAATTGATGATGTAGTGAAAATTATTCAGGAAGGTTTACTAGACGTAAACATGGAACCTTCTTTACCTCTATAATAGAATTTGAAGATGTTAATGGATTATTTTAAGGATCATTCTTCACACATTAAGAAAAAGGTAGAGCAAAAGGCTTTGAGAAAGGCTACTGATAAAATAAGGGAAGAAGTATCTGATCAGTGTACTAGCGCATGTAATATACAAGAAATTTTGAAAATATTCAAAAAGTGTGTGGATGAAGTTATTGTTCTATATCAATTTTGCTTAAAATGGTCTTATTCCACTAAGAGCATCAAAGATTAGATTGACTCCATTGAGTCATAGATCATTCAAATGGCAAGATTATATGATCAATCAAAGGATAAGGATGGGACAAATAGAGATTAAATTGAAAATATTCACTTACAGTTGTCATTTCTTTAGGACCAAAGCTCGAGAAAATAAAGAAGAAATTTGGACAATTAATGGAAGCAGATAATGTGAGACTTGCTTCATTAACTAGGTTGCTTGCTAAAGTAGAAAAGGTTGAACAAAATATGAAGACTCCAAGCAATGTGGAGGAGGTTGAGGATTTGTGCATTCATTTTGAATACAAAAATAATGTTCTCACTTTAGCAAAAGTAGATTGGGTTGCAACTCTGGAGAAACTTAAGGTAATTTACAATAATATCCTACCTTTAAAAAAGTTACAGAGGTGTAAATAAGATAAATCTATCTTTATTTTGTGGGGGGTTGCAGTATCTCTTTATTTGTACATAGAATTTATTTTTTAGGAATCTCCATCTTAGGGAGATTGTATAGTTGGGGGAAGTTCATACAATTTTGGGTTGTTGCAAGTAGAAGATATTATGCCCTTTGCTCTTGATTTCAAAGGGGGGGAGAAGACTTGTAGATAAATGAGTGTTTCCATCAATGAAAAAGGGGAGGGATTTTTGGAAATAAGTGTTGTCATTGATTGAAACTCAAGATGTGTTGTGATTGATGCCAAATATGTGTTTAAACTTGTATATATACTCCAGAGATAGTACAAGTGCAAAGATATAGTCAACAATGCAGTTAGAAGTATGAATGGTGATTTTTCTGTTGTCTATTCGTGATGCAGAGGTTGGTACACCTATTCCAATATTTTTCCTACATTTCTACCTTGATATCACTCCTATTTGGTGTACCACACATTGAGACAAGTTGCAAAAAAAATTGCTAAGCCATTTATAGCATATACTCTAAGGTAGTGTCATATCATTTTGGTCTATATTCCTCTACAATGTAAGCCTTTTTCTTGCAGTTCAGAAGATAAGGTTGTCAAGATGTGGAGGTGTTAAATCCAAGGATTCAATTCATCATACCTTCTAAGTTGAAAGTTATAAATGACAGTGTTTCAATCTATGCTTTGTTAGTGTAATGTGTTGATATAGGCACATTAGGAGGCTTTGCATTTCTTCGAAAGTGAAGTGTTGGTCTTGGGAGTTTGTAGATATGATTAGTAAAATTTAATGCACTCTACCTTGTAATATATGATGTTTTAGTGGTCAAAAAGATCAACTTTCAAATGATAGTTTTCTATAGTTTTTTTGGAATGCTTTGTTCTTGTATATTCAGTGGGTTTCTTCAATAGCGCCAACATATGATGATCATATACTTTGGAAAATGGCTGAAGATATTGTGCATGGACTATAATTCTTGCATCTCGATCCGCATAAACATTTTGGCTCCTCCTAGATGGTGCAAAGTTGAACAGTTGGGGTGCAATTTTGGTGGTGTAATCATTGTTTGGGTCAACATGATTGTTTCCTTCATTTGTGGTTGATATTGATTAATTAATATTTCCTTGGAGAATGTGTTGAGATTGTTTTTGGTCCTATTATTCCATGTGTTGATCCACAACTCTTTTTCTCTTCATAATGTATACGTTTGGGCCAACCTATGTAGTTTCATGTGTTTTCTCTAAAGGTCATCTTGGAGCTGATCTAATTAAGGTTTTTTGTTTCTGTGAATTATATTTATAGAAGATCAAAATCATTTGTGAAGATCTAATTATATTTATATTTATGTAGTTTCATGTAGAGAATTAAGATTGATTAGTATGTTGAAGATGAAGTGTGTGAAGTTAGTGTGAAGGATTAATTATGTGAAAAAGGGTTTGCAACATCAACATATGTTGGGTGCTTCTTTATAGCAGTTCATGCTCATAGTTCTCATTATAGTTTTCATGTATCCTTCTCTAAGATAGTGTGTCTCATCATGTCTTTGTATCTTTCCCTAAGGTCATACACCTTAGTTTGCAAGTCCATAGGCAGTGATCCTTAAACAAAATTGTAATCTTTGTAATCAGTGAGCTTCATATATTGTGAGTTAACTCTCACCATGGTTTTTCCCTCATTGGGATTTCCACATAAACATCTTGTTGTCCTTGTACGGTGCATGTTTTGTTTCCTAATCTTCTTTTAGCTCATGTGATGTGATTTTTTATTTTCAAATGGGAATGGTTAAGTAAACATATATGTTGATTCACCCCCTCTTAGTACTACAGTGTGTTCAACAGACCTATACACCACCTAGTGCATGTCATGGTGTAAATGGGCTAGCACACATGGACCCCATGCATATACCATTATATTGTCAATATCCTATAAAGGATATGACTCCATCCAATTTTGAATACTCATAATTTCTAAGAAGGTACTATAACTCCAAAAATTAGGCCTCTTATAACCAAGGGGAGATCAGCATATCTCTGACCACTCATATTAGGTCTTTATGATTGTCTTCAATGTCGAGCTCCTCATCATGGAAGACTCATTGCAAAGCCTCCTCCTCACTATTGGGGTCATACACAACTCACACACCATCAATAAAGATCAACAAGATCCTCCATACATCCTCAAGAGTGATGCTCATCTCCCTTGTCAGTAATTTGAAAGATGACATCTCTTTGTACCACCTCTCTATGAGGGCAGTCATAAACACCCTGTGTGCTCGAATCTTTGGCATGAAGGAAATGTGATATAATTTGAAAACACCTAGGAACTCTACATAAAACTCATCAAGATATATGATCCTCTACAAAATGGTGGGATGATTCTACCTTCACAAGATAGGATCTAACATAGCATGTACACATAATTCTTACAAATTTAATTTGTTGAGAACTTAAAAAAATACCTAATTTTGTAAGTCTCTATTTCAAATGCAACCTAATAGGTTTTTTCTAGTCATTTGAAACCTTTTTTGAAATGTGTTGCTTTACAAAATCATTTGTAAAATTCTTTCAAAGGCATAACAACATGCTAGTCATATGCAAACCATTTTCAATGTTGTCACGTTTTATCAAAAGTGACTTGACATTATCAAAAGCAGTGCATCGGGTTTCAAAAGAATCACATTGAATTTCAAAAGCATCAATCCTAGATTGATTCACTCCATAGACCTACCATTTATGATGCTTAAAATAAAATTTATCAACCAAAGGGTTTGATACATACCAACGAGAGAGTGCTCTGACTAGCCATAGGTATTGTCATACTTTGTTGACTCAATGAATAGCATGTGGTAGACCAGCCATATCTATAACATATTTTCTCAAAAATCTCTCTCAAAGCTCTAGAAATTATAAACTAGGAGGGTGCAAATGAGTTAAAAATGACCCCCAAGGGGCTATATATATAACTTAAAACCCTAGATACCCACCATCCCACCCCTCGCATTTCATTTTCTTCATGACCTAACCTTCTAGATTAGTTTCCTTGCCAACCTGAACCTGATTTTCATCCCCTTCTTCACCGAGCCTATACCATTTTCCTATTATGAACATGTCCCAAAAATAATTGTTTTGATCAATATCTCGATGGAGTAACCATCCTCTCATCATCCATTTGTCTAATGTGGCATAGTGGGGCATCATTATTACTATTTTTTCCAAATCAACAACATATCTTTGAAACAACGTAATAGGTACACTATCTCAAAGAGGGGAAAAATTTAGACACCTAAAAATTTCTAAAGCATCACACATTCTTCTAATTCATCATTTTCAATCATTATCACTCATCACCTTATTTCATCACATTTTAATTAAATAATTTCCAATTATTTGATTAAACTAACATATTTTCTTTTATTAATGAAATAATTTTAATTATTTGATTAACTCATCATATTTCCCTTCATTTCCTTTAATTAAATAATTTTTAATAATTTTAATTATTTAATTAAATATCATGCATTCTTCCTTACTTACCATAATTAAATAATTTCCTAATTATCTAATTAACTAATTTCTCTTCTAAGATTGAATAATTTTTTTAATTTATTTAGTCGCACATTCCCTCCAAAATGGTTCCAAATTTAAATTTAAAAATATCTTCTCATTTGAAAATATCTCTCCTAAAAATAAGGAAGTAACTTTAGTTAACTCAACTCTTCCTAACTCAACTCTTCCTCAACATACATGGCCTTTTGCCTCTCATTCATCATCAACCCTTGATATAATCTTCCATCCTCAACCATTGATCTCAAGTCCTAACAATATATAAAACAAGAATCCATTGATCATTCATCTCCTCCCCAATTTTGATCAAGTCTCTCCTCAATTTGGAAATAAAAGCTTCCATAGCACATCATCATCAAGAATTTGTACAATTGGGTTATGCTAGGCATGAGAAATCCACATATCCTAAGGCATAATCTCACATTTTCAATAATGGAATAAGGGTTTGGCATTCTTTAGGTGAGGTAAAAGTATACATAACTTGGTTCATGTTCTTGTTCTTTTGATTTTCTTTCATTTTATCTTTGTTAAATCACTTCATTGGTAATGGGTAGAATTCAATCATTTGGTTTCTTGGGTTTTGTTGATTTGATCAAACCCTATTACTATTTTGAGTCCTTTTATTGATCTTTCTATTATCCTTGTTCACTCTTTCTTCAAACCCTTCAAGTCTGAAGACCTATGGGAACTTTCAAAATAAATGGAGACATGGTTGAGGGAGGCTAGATAATAAGTAAGAGGATGTGGAGCTTTCTTTTTGGGGACATAAGGAGAGGAGGATCAACCAAAGAAAGTATGAGTTGAAACTAAGGGTTTAGATTTAAGATTTATGACATGCTTGAATAATAGAAAGGTTAGTGATTGGTGTAAGGTTGAGATCCCCTTAACTCTTTTAGCTTCTAGCACCAAATGGTCTAATGAAGAGAGGAGGAAAATTGAAAACTAACCTTATTATTGTCATGGAAGTAGCTCAACACAGAGAGATGGTGATTATATATCACTAGGAAGATACCCTTCAATATTATGTATCTCATGATCTATAAATAAATTTCCTCCCACAATCATGGAAGATAGAGCCTTTCCTAACTAGTCTATTATCTATTAATATTTTATCCCTCCTTGAGTAAGGATTTCAATGCTTACTCAACTTTTTTCCCATCTATCAAATCTAGTAACCTCAACTAACTCCCTGTAGGATAACCACACTTAAGTTTTAATTTACAACAAATTCTTCTAACAAAGTGCTTCCATAACCCTTATATCTCTCCATACAAGGAGTGAGACCCCTTATATAAAGGATTTTCCATATTTCATTGGTCTTTTTTACTAACTCACATGATTGGGGCTCCGCTATATTATCCATTCTAATTGTTGTCACAAAAGTGTGCACCCTTTTCTAAGATGATGAAATCACTCAACCACCTCATGAAACATGGGATGATCTCCCTAAGTGTGGGCTCAGATTATGGAGATCAACCTCTAGAGAGGGTTGGTTCGCTTGGATTTATTACCTAAACAAAGAAAACTAATGATTCTTGTTGAGAAAAGAGAGAAGGATAACATATAATGGAACCTAACTCTAATATGGTGATGTACCAAATGTTGTTTTGAGACCTACACAACTTCCTTTGCATACACAATTGATCAACAACAAAGCTATTTCATAAACAACTCAAAGGTTTATTATGCCCATGCATCAATATTTCATGGGAAGGTTATGATGTTCACAATCCTAGAAGGAAAATCTACTATCTCTGTACAACTTTGAACTGTTTGTATCATTTACATGACCTACAACTTGCAATAATGCATACATTTTCTACCTAAAGGTATTGATAATAAGACAAACATTAAAGGAATTATCATAACTCACAGAAATATTCATCAATCATTTAATTACACACAATCAAATAACTTCTAAGAAGACCAAAAATGCTTAATTTTTTTGATAAAAAGGTGTTACAAGTAGTTGTACATGCCTATAAAATGAGTTACAAGGTTTTATCGGCTTCAAAGAACCTTCAAAAAGTTACAAATATGGTAGCTAGAAGAGAAAGAATTAACTTAAAAATACCCCTAAAGCTTGCTTTTATGCTGCTCAATAGTTGCTAAAAATTAGGTGCATGTGTTGAGGAACTCTTCACTCCATCTTGTTGGGTCAAAGTTTCCCTGGTCTTCCAAAACTGAAAAATCCTATTTCACAGCCCTCACAAGTTGTCCAAAAGGTGTTCAAATGTTGAGAACTTCATACCTTTACCTTTTCCAACATTAAGGCACCTAAAAAATCTCCTAGATGCCTAAGAAAGCTTCAAACTTGATCAAAACTACCTCCTAGACACTTGCAACTACTGCACAACTCAAAAAACTACCCTATATGCTTGCAAATATCCATAAATGCATGAAAAAGAGTTACAACTACTCATTTAAGCTCTCAACTACTGGATACTTCTTCAAAATGCTAATAGTACATGAGGAAGAAGGTTTGGAATGGTCAAAGGTTTCCTAGGAAAGGCATAGAATATTCTTTCAAGGCCAAAAATTGGCACTTGTCTCATATCTTAAAGCTTCTTCATGTTGATCCCTATCACTATTCTTTGCACACTATCATGATTATTGTCTTCAAGACTATCACTACATTCAATTTGGCCTAACCAATTACCATATTAGCCTTTCATCAAGATGTCTTCAAATAGGGCATAGTAGTCACATGGTATACTCTTCTACCTTAAACATCTAACCCCTTTTCCACTATCTATGACTTCCTAAGTGTGAATGGAGAAGAATCCTAAACAAGATAGCACTTCCATAAGACCATCAATACTTGAAAAAATGAATCCACTTGACAAACTTTTCAATAAATCGTTAATTGCAATGGATCTTGCTATGGATTGTCATATAAGGATTTGCATAGGATAGATTTGTCTATAATGAATTTTCTTTGTATTCTCTGCTACTGTAAAGTCCTTTATAATGTGTGCTTTGTTCCATTTAGGTTTCTATGATAGACCCTCTATTCTAGATTGTGATTGTAGGTCCTTTATGGGACTATCATCAAACCTCACTTTCATCATTTTCTCATGGATTTCAAAAATACTAACACACTCTCTATGCATATAATGTCATGAACACTACCCTCTCTATCTTTGTATTAATACTCAAAGATCTTTACCTCTCTCATTCTTTGTGAAACTCATACTACTAGTACATATCCTTTTGAGATTATATATTTGTTATAAAATTCAATTTCTTCTTCCATATTATAGTCATGACAAACCTATCATACTACTCTAGATTGTATTTCCTTGAATCTCTTTGGACAGTATTTTGGAAGTCATAATATCTAGAAGATTCCTCCCTCTATGTTGTCATTATAAAAATCCTAGTGACTGCCCTATCCCCTAAGTGATATCCGGATTAACACTTCAAGAGCACCCTAATCACAAGTTCATGCAACATGGTTTTGACATCTTTAACATACAACCTACAATTATTAACATAGGGAAAAAATTCATTCACCCTTGAAACCTACATTCATTGAAGATACCTTGATGCCTATTTGGATTGTACGCCATTGTCACTATATGATTATCTTGTGACCCTATCGTATGCACTCTATCTATGGTAACTTTTCTTTCTTTCTTCAAACAGGTTGCTTCATTGTCTTCACCTAGATGAAGCCATTATTAGCACTCAAAGACCTATTTTCCTATCCAAACCATTGGCATCTCTACTCACAATTCTTCCTTACTCACCATAGTAATTGAATGCCCAAAAATTTTCCCTTTCTTAAGCTTTTAAAGTGAACATAGTTGCTCTGTCACTTTAAAACACTTAAATTTTCATAGCTATGACCTTTTTCTCTCTGCTACATGTCCAACTATTATGTGCATGAAAAATATTTTGACTGAAGCTTAAGGTTTCAAACACTTGGCATCTTCATCTTTGTTAAGTACAAGAATTTCTTTCTTGTGAAATCCTAATGATTTTTTGACCCTCGAAAACTTTTCACACAATCATATTCCTTCCCTATTCATAAACTTCTACCATAGGTGTATCATAATACCAAACTACCACATCTACCTTACTAGCGTATAATATCCACAATGTTCTCATTGTTTGTCCATCTGTGACTATTACTATGTCCTCTTTGTTACTTGGCATGAAACTCTACCATTTTCCACCATTAGATATGTAGAGCTTGATTTTCCATTTCATCATCATTGAAACACTATCACCAAATATCAAGCCTATTGTCCTTTATTCTTGTATTCTAGATATTCATAGAAGTCATAAGGTCTATCCCTCATGTTCACTTGGATATATGAATTCCCTTCATCTTAATTCTTGAAACATTGTCTTCCTTCATGTCACTCTAACTACTAGTTTGTGGACTATCCTTTTCAATTTTGGTTGTGCTCTTTTGTGATTATGGTTGTAAGGACTCATGGCAGATCTATCATGAATAAATTACATCACTAACTCTATCCCTTATCTTTTGATAAGACTATAAAATTTCCCTCCTTACTTGGTGAAATGGATTGTCACATTCTTCTTTACTTAACTATCCCTATAGATTTCAAATCTATTGTCTTTGCTTTATTGACTATGCATCTATTGGAATTCATGTATCCTCCATGACTATGACTAAGAGGGTTTCAAGAGATGCATACTTGTCCCCTCAATTTTTTTCATGATAAACCATTCCATCTTTGATAAACCATTCCATCTTGGTAGTCCATCCATATTTCTTCCCTTCTTGGCTATCACATTTTACTATTTTATAATGATTATAGTTAGAACCTTCAAGACCGTAAGAGCTCATTTCTCTATCTGCACACTGGTCCATACCCCTGCTTAAGGAAAGTCCTTCTCTTTATTTCTTTGTCTTTTCTAATTCAAGCTCCCTTTAAAGGAAAAATTAAGGTCCTTTCGGACTCGAGATTCAAGAGCAACATATGTTTTTGCTATAACATCAGCCCAATGACTATGCTTCAAGATGAGTAAGTTGTTTTGTGACAAGTTCTATTATTTCTCTAGTTGCATGAGCAACAATAGCCTAAGCTTTTGTAACTATTTATCAGTTTCACTTCCAAATTTTTCATCACTTATAAGGTATTTATAATCAAAACTTGGGCTCACAAAACAAATCCTTGAATCATTATAAGTGCTTAACAAGAAAAATCATGAATGATGAGAGCCCCATTTGTAAAGAGCAACAAGAGAGAAAAATGGAGAATCATTTCTTCTAACTACATGGAGACAAACTATTAGTGCTCCTATATATAGCCCATTATAATGCCAGAGTTATCTATCTTGTATTCTTCTCTAAAGAAAAATATTAATGATATCTAGGCCATGAAACACCTTGTATCAAAACCCTACAAGTCTTACAACCTCATGATTGTGACCATTATATTTTCCTTTAAACCCTTTTATCACTGCACACAATGATAATGATAATTTGATGAGATTTTCCTTGCTTTGCATGTAGATTCTCCTTTGAAATCTCTTGTTGTGTTTGAGTGCATCAATTTTTCCTCAATTGGTAGGATGAATATTCACATCAACAAGCCCTTTTGATAAGATAACTATTCCTTTTCAATGATAGTGCACTGCCTCTTTCAATTCAGTCCTTCCTCCACTATTAATATCTTTGGAAAAACATAAAGTGTTGTTTCCTTCATCTTCTTATAGTTAATCTAACTTGTCTATGGATTAACCTTGTAAGGAAAACTCTTCAAAGAAGATGGAGAGTCAAGAACCATAATCCAATCCTTTGATAGCAAAAGGGTAGTATAAACAACAAAAAATTTAGTAGTCCATTAATAAGGTTGAATATTCACACCCCATTTTTTTAGGTTCTAGATGAAATGTTTCCTGAGCTTACTTAGCTCAGCTGCTAGCAACACATGGACTCAATTTAATCAATATACTCATTACTTCTATACTAACATGCACCTATCCACCCCTCCTAAGAAAAAATTCTTTCAAACATATTTTTGAGTTTAGAGAATGCATAGAATTAATTTGTTAACACTGTAGCATTTTCGTCAAAGAATTTCTCCATGCAAATGTTTCACATGGAATACATGCATGATAACAACATGAAAAACATACAATAGAGGATCAAATAGTTCATGCATTCTTAGCAGCAAAATGCATCTAAGAATAGTCTACTATGAAGTGGTTTTTTTAAAAAAATACCATGCTCAAGGTAAACAAAACCTGTGTGGTTTTTCCCTTTCATAAAATGTGGGTCAACAGGAAGGTCCCTTATTAACTCAACATACCTTTCTTCAAGAGATGAGCTCAAAATGATATCATTACATGCACTTACATGAGTTGGAGACCAAATTATTTAGGCTTCTAGAATATTTATTGTGAATCTGAAGGCTTCCATGTTGTCTGTTAACTTCTTGACCACCATTGTAGCCTACTAAAGCTACGAAGGAAAAACGATCATAATAGGAAACCCTAAGGGTCAAACTTCACAAAGAGAATTTGAACCTTTTCATTAAAAATTTCCATCCCAAAGCATGTAATGTGAGATTGAATCTTTCCAAGGTTTTAAAAAACATACACTTTACTCCTTTTTCCAAAAAATCATGGTTTGGTGCATAAAATTCCACATCCTTGTTTTTTCGATATATAAGGTTCTATCTTGTAAATGTTCTTACAACCTGTTTAGAAGGCTATTTAAACCAAAGGATTGGAAATACACTAATAAATTTGACAACCTCTACGAAATGCTTACATG
The DNA here is from genome assembly GCA_007258455.2 of Sequoia sempervirens. Taxonomy (NCBI): domain Eukaryota; kingdom Viridiplantae; phylum Streptophyta; class Pinopsida; order Cupressales; family Cupressaceae; genus Sequoia; species Sequoia sempervirens. The sequence goes on from VDFB02107049.1 coordinate 161,597, forward strand.
TTAAACATCTAAGATCAACTACCTTATATATCCATTGGGTATAGGAGTCAAGGGATTTTGAAAACAAACTAAAAATAAATGTAGAAACCCATTGTTAACACTTCAAGGATAGCTAACCAAACACCCAAACTATGCTTCAACACTTGGATAAAAGACAAAATAACAATGTGCATCAACAATTATTGACTTGACAAAAACCTATCCTAACCTACCCTAACCAATAACAACACTTGCTCAAACAAAAATATTAACCAATTCCTTGAAATAGCTTCCTTTTCTCACCAATTTATAATCCTTCACATGTTTATATGCAGCCAAGAGAAAGTGAAGAAATATCAAATGTTCAACCAGTTGCTACAATACCTTTTGAAAAAAAAAAAAAAATCCACTTACCTCTTCATGTTGGCAATACATACTGTAATTTTGAGGTGGATAAGTGAGTTGAATGCATTCTTATTTAGCTACAACTTTATGCTAGGGTGCAAGCATGGCTTGTGGTACTTTGGTGGCCTCCATTTTGGCTAGATGTCTAATAGGATATCCTCTTGAAATTATCAACTTTGAGCCTTCTATGTTGGTTTCTTGCTTGTGGGTTGCTTCTTCATCATTTAGTTGACTTGTGAAAACCACTTTTGATGACTATTTTGGAAAAAACACAGAGGTTTATGCCTTATGCTCCTATTTTTCAGGATTTTCTTCTTCTATTAGTGTTTTCTTGGCATCTATATTTGAACAAAATTCCTCCAAATCATCCCAAAATAAGTCTTCTTCAACCTCTTCCTTACTTTTATGTATAAAAGGCTTGATTTTGACCTCATAGCATCCCTCCTTATGCGTGACAACTAATGATTCTAGTTATAAGCTAGTTTTTTGATGTTTTATGCATAGTTATATACATTCTCAAACACTTATTTCATACATATTCCTACACTTTACTATCTTTTATGCTCATTATGCAAACCTGAACCTGAATTGAAGTATATGGAAATATGGTTATAATGTGATAGTTATTGTATAATTAATGTATGAATATGTATGAATTATAATAGATATATATGTTTAAGCTATGGTTATTAGTGTTGTGTATATGTTGTATGAACTAAATCTTTGTAGCCAAGGAACCAAAGGAGGAAAACTATAGCTCGTATAAATTGGGAGGCACAACCCACAACCAAAGGAATTTCTAGATAGTAAAGCAGGGGAGGTTCCAAAATAAGCTAAGTGCAGCAATTACAATGATGGAGGCACTTATAAAGGATGATTGTGCATCATCACGATATTTAATAAAGATGCTAAAGGAGAAGAAACCTGTTATAGCTAGGAGTTTAACATGACTATTTTAAGCAGTCCACATTCCAGTTCTTGTTGCAGTAGAGTCGTAGTTCTATTTGGACTCTTCTTCCTTTTTTCAATTATAAGTTTAGATTGATTAGTCTTTATCACACTCTAATATATAGGGAGTGGTGATTTATGATTTTAGTTTAAAGTCTTATTTCAATAAAATCCCTCATGCCTATATGTATGGCTCAGTGGTTGAGGCATTGGAGAGCTAGTTAATTGTTTAGTAGCAGATATAGCTATTAGATATTTTTCTAGTTAGTTCTTGTTCTTACACAAATAATGTTTATTGCTCAATCATGATTTCATAAATAAGATATTCCAACATAATATTATGTGATATTTTGGGTTATGTAATGAATGGTTTTAATTTATTATGATTGTGTTAATATAAGGAGCTAGATTTGGGTTAGATCAGTGGAGATAGTCACTTGAGCAAGGGCCACTCAAGGTAATTTTCCTTCACTTGATTTTTTGTATAATTAATTCTATTATAGAAGTTATTTCATAAATGCATCTTGTGTTAACTAGATTCCTTGTGTTACAGTGTAAATGAATTCATGAATAATTCTTTTTTTACATTCATCCTCTAAATTGCTTCAATTTGTTCTACTTCAGAGTGTAGGTTTACTCAATAGTATTAGTTAAATTCCAACATTCATTCCTTGACAATGAACTAGTCATAGTATTAAACTATAGGAACCTGTAGCAATAGTTTCAACATTACTTCTCATTACTACTATGTAGTTTATGATTTTCTTAGCATGGTCTTGAATCCCTAAAAGCACATACAATGCCAACACCCTCACAAGATTACTAGCCTTGGTCGATAATTTAATGAAATTCTTTCCAAGGGTTTAAGTGGATTGTTCAGTTAGGTTTTCCCCTTTGAATTGTGTGTTTGACACCAAGTCTACTAGACATTAGTAAGGAATCTACATTTTTGGCACCATTACTAAGGATGGTGCTACTTTCAAAGATTTTTCTTTCCAAATATTTCATAGTTTAAAATTTTGTTTCAGTATTAGGATAATTAGGTTTTATTTCATCAAATACCAAAACATTTCATTAACATTGTGTAGGATTCATTGCTATACAAAGTCATACCTATTGTATGTGGAGGCAAAGAGACACTTTGGGAAGGTTTATCCCCTCAAATAAACAAGCTAGAGCAAATATTGGTGATCATAGTGATCAAAGCGAGGGTATCCCTAACAAACAATCTTCCCTTTCACCAACATCCACTACAAAAATAGAGGATAGCTTCCAAACCATGGTTGATGCAGTGGTGGATGATCCACCAGAACATGCGACATTTGAATTTCCCATTACCAACCAAGAAAGGGCTACTATTCTGAAGAATATACCTCCTTCAACATTGTCTATATGTTATGGCTTGGTAACTGAGGATCTACACATATTTTTGTTTGAGATTAATGTCCTATATAGGAGTTATGACTACACAACTGATGCCCATAGGCTCAAACTATTTCCTACAAATTTGAAGGATGTTTCCATGAGGTAGTTTATCGGACTGGGCAAAGATGTTCTAGATTGGAACACTATGAAAACAAAGTTCTTGGAAAAATACCAGGATTATTGTAGAGGAGTTGATAGGAGAAGAGATGAAATTTTAGAATGTCTCAGAAAGAGGATGAACCATTGGAGGATTATGTAGAAAGGTTCCACTTCTGCTTGAAGAAAAATCCACATAATAGATTCTCAAAAGAATCCTTGAAGTTGGTATTTTTAAGAGGATTCAATGAGGATTGCATGGATTCCCTTAACCTTATTGGGTTAAGGGATGTGTCTCAATTACCCTTTGAATAAATATGCAAGGTTTGTAGAAACTATTCAAGGACCTTTACCAAGACGAAAAGGGGGGAAAGAACATCATCCATTGGTAAGAAATCCAATGGTGTTTCCAAAGTAGAATTGAGTAACCTATTGTCCAACATGAAAGAAGATATTATAAGTCACCTGGATACTCAACTAGGAACTCTACATATAAAGAAAAAGCAACAAGAGATTGAGGTAATTCTTATTAAATTTTTCCCCAATTGTAGACAAAGAAAATCAAATTGCAAGTGTTAGAGGGTGGCCACTATTACAAAGGACAAACTAGGGAAACTAGATTTTCAACCACTAGAAGGAGAAGATAGACATTTGTTATACATTGCACAAAGGAGGCCATGGAAAACAAGACAAGGTATGCCTTAGGACCCTCTAAATTTCAATACACCATTTCTAGTTGGTAATCAAAATTTCTCTAGTTGGAACTCCCAGTCTTAGGAAAACCCCCAAAACCAATGGCGAAACCCTTAGCAAAATTGGAACCAACAAAAACCAAACGTATGGCCACAAAAAAATTTACAAGGGCCTAATTACAACCTCCAATGGTGAGTACAACAAAATCAATGGCAACCACAATAGCAAAAGGACCAACAATGGTAGAACCAAAATATGAATTACCAATAGCCTTTGTTGCCTACATAGCCACAATAGTAAGTCATTATTCCCAATCCATCAAACCCAACATCTCAGCCACCAAGAGCACCTCCACTACCTTCCAAACTTGCATCTAACCCAAATAGCAAGCCTATTCAATAGGCCTACACTAACAAGTCTATTCAATACACTACTTATGTGGTAGAGGTGAGTGATTTCCAACTCAAGTCAAGGAAAACACTGGCTGGCCATTCATCCCCTCAAATCACTAAGGTGGTGGATGAGGAACCCATAGTTGAAGCCTTGGACAATTCACCTCTAGATCTTGAGTCAAATCAAGTAAACTAGACTATTTCAAACCTAGAGCCTCTATTCCCTAAGTGTTTAGCCATTCCAAGACATCAGAACCAAGTTGAGATAGACCTATTGGGTCAGCTTAAATATACAAACCCTAAAAGTCCAATAGTGGATGTTAAGATAAATGGTACCCTTATCAAGAACACCTTGATTGACTTAGGGGAAACCATTAATGTCATGACCAAGGAGACAATGCAACTACTACAATTAGTAAATCTTATACCTACACCCACTTTTTTACAGTTGGCAGATAGGTCAATAGTGAAACCTGAGGGCATTATTGAGGACTTGGTCATAACATTATATTCATGGGAGTATCCTGCAAATTTCATAGTCTTATAGCAAAAGGCCAACCTTGCAGGATATCCACTTATTTTAGGAAGACCATGGTTAGCAACAACTGATGCATTTATAGGTTATAGTTCTGGGAACATGATTATATCAAATGGAACCGTGACTAAGAAGTTGGTCCTCTATGGACACCAGCCCAACCTCATGAAGATCTAGGGTAGACCATTTGGCCTACCATAGATGAAGAAGACCATTATTCACTGCATACTCTCATGAATATTGAATACAACTGATCTATTTAGGATCTAGGACAAATTGCTTACAAAATGCTTAACGTAAATGATCACTTAATACAATGCTCAAATGAAAAAATTAACATAATATAATTGCCAAGATAATGAACTGAAAATAAAGAGAGAAAATAAAGAGGAGAACAAACACAATTGATAACGGAGTTCGTCCCTAAGGACTACGTCTCCGGGCCCCTCTCCAACAGAGTGACCGATCTGATTATACTCCAAAAACAGTTACAATTGCTTCATTGACTATCTCCTTCAAGCACAGCAGCATAACGTTCCTCTGATGTGCGGAAATGTCTGCAAAATCTCCTGAGCATTCTCTCGTTCTCACCACCTGGACTTGGAAAAACAAAGGCCTACTACCTCCTTTTTATACATAAAATTTTCCTAATTAGGCCTAACCATCATATTAATGACTTAACTCCCTCTAACAACTTGTATCATGACTAATTTTTCCTCTGAAATCTTTTGGTTGAGCTGGTTAGAGCGAATCTTGCTTGTTTATGGCTTAATAAGCCATTTTGTTATGGCTCGGTTGACAGTTTTATAACAAAACAAAACTGTGGCCACTATATAATTAACAACCATCCCGTGGCCTACTGGTGATTAGAATTTTTGTTACAAGGGCGGTCGGCGGTTCCAACCCCGCCAGCCACGTTTTACCACTCATATCCAACAAATACAAACAACAAAAGAAAACGCCGGCTAAATATACGTATGCCTGTTAGCGCCGGTCCAACGGTTTAGCCAATGCGTAGAATGCCGGTGGTCGCGGGTTCGAAGCCTGCCAAACATTTTGTTTCAACGAACAAACAACCCAACGAACTCGCCCAAACCTAGAGGACACATCTCAGGATGTGATTCGCTGAGGATACTGACTATGCAAATCCGTACGATGACTAGACTGCTGACCAAGCCGATGACGTGTGCTGACTGGACTGCGACCTGCGCTGACCGTACTGTAAGGTTGGACACGTGTCACGCTATGATTGGTCCGTACGAGCTAACTCAACTGCCACATGTCATGTCAGAATTCATCCATGTGGAATCCGTACAGTACAGACTGACACGTCAGCATGATGACGTCATCATTTGTACCCTCAAGTCAACCGAACTTTGACTGCTTGTAACTCGAGCATATGATGTCGGATTTCTACGAAACGAATGCCATCAGAATCGTCTCGACAAGCTCTTTGCGATGATGCTAGTTCTGTCAATTTCTGAGATGATCAATTTTTCACCTTTTGGATGACCCCTGATGGCAGTTTGACTGAAAGTTTGACTGGCCGTAACTTGCACAAACGGAGTCCTTTTCGCCCCGTTCAAGTTGCGTTGGAATCAGGACGTCATTCTCTTTCTGATGGTGCTGAATTCTGGAGTATTGGGAACACTTCAATTTTCACTGAAAAATGTCCCCCGGATCAGGCCTCCCCACTGGAGAGCTTTTGGACCTCTGAAAGCTTGATTACTTGGAAAGTAAGTGAGGGTAAAGTTCCCTCACTTTACCAATCTCCATCCATCTTTCTTTGCTTGGATGCATCCCCTTCAAGCCCACTCTGAGGTACTCAACATCTCCTCTTCGTGAAGTTCTGACATTCCTGTCGAGAATAACATCTTCTGGCAACTCTGACATGTACTCTGGTGAAAGGTCATCAACTGATGGAACTTGAATGTCTGTGACTTCATCTTGAATCATTGGAGGCTCATACAGTTTCAAATTCTCAACATTGACAACCGAGTATATATGCATGTATGGAGGAAGATTGAGGCAGAAGACATTGGTACCAATTTTCTCAAGGATCTCAAAAGGACCATACCTAATTGGCTTAAGCTTTTTACCTTCACCTTGCATTCTTTCCTTGCTGATGTGTAACCAAACTCGATCTCCAACCTGAAAATGATGATCAGTGCGATGCTTGTCATGGCGAACCTTGTATTTTGCTTGGCTATGTTCCAACCGTGCTTCCACTGCCTAATGAATTGCTTGGACTTTCTGGATGAACTTCAAAGCCTTCTCTGCATCATGGCATCCATCTTCAACATCATCTTTCCCAAAAGCGAAATCCATCGGTGTTTTGGGCACATAACCAAAGCATGTCTCAAAAGGAGACCTTTTAGTAGAAGAGTGTGCTGCATGGTTGTAAGCATGTTGCACATAATGAAGACTCTCATCCCACAACTTAGGATGCTTGTTGCAATACCCTCTGAGTAGATGCACAACTGTCCTATTTACAACCTCTGTCTGGCCGTCGGTTTGCGGATGGAAGGCTGTACTCTTCTTCAGTCTGGTGTCCATGAGTCCCCACAAAGCTGACCAAAATTCCCCTAAGAATCGAGAATCTCGATCCGATACAATAGAAGTAGGTAACCCAAAATGAACCCATACAAATTGAAAGTACATATGAGCTGTCAGTTCAGCAGTGACCTGTTTCTTACAAGGCATCAAAATACACATTTTGCTGAACCGATCAACTACTACATACAAATAATCATGTCCCTTCCTAGACATAGGTAACCCCCCAACAAAGTCCATTGACACACTTTCCCATGGACGAGAAGGTACAGGTAGAGGTGTGTACAAACCCAACTTCCTGTTACTAGGCTTACTAGTTGCACACATAACACAACCTCTAATATACTTAGTTACAGTTTCTTGCATACGAGGCCAATAACAATATTTCTGCAGCTGAGTCAATGTTTTGTTTACCCCAAAGTGTCCTGCAATCAATGAGGTATGTGCTTCTCTAATAACCTGTGCTTGTTCATCCTTTGGAACACATAATTTTCCCAAGTGATATAACAGTTTATCCTGCACATAATAATCTTTCTCTTCTACATGTTTACCTTTCATTAAAGCAGCATAGATATCCTTAAAGTTCTCATCATTAGCATATTGTTCCTGAAAACTTTCATGAACCATAGAACTATTCTGAAGGATTATCAAAGCATTCATCATAGGAGGTCTAGAGAGCATGTCTGCTACTTTGTTATGGGTACCTTTCTTATACTTAATAACCAAATGAAACTGTTGCAGAAAACCCATCCACCGAAAGTGCCTACTTTGTTGTAGTTTAGTTTGTGAGTGCAAATACTGAAGTGGCTGGTGATCAGTGTGGATTACAGTTTCTTTCCCCATTATGTAATGTTTCCATTTTTTAACACTCTGAACTAAAGCATAAATTTCTTTATCATAAGTGGGATATTTACTTACTGCTCCTGAAAAATTTTCAGAGTGGTAGCAAACTGGTTTACCTCCTTGCATGAGTACTGCTCCCATGGCAAACCCACTGGCATCTGTCTCGATCTCAAATGGTTGATGTAGATCTAGTAAGGCCAAAACTGGTGCAGTGCTCAACTTTCCCTTCAAAGTGTCAAAAGCCTTCTGTTGTGGACCTCCCCACTGAAAAGTTGCTTTTGTACTAGTTAATGCATGTAATGGTGATGCTATATAAGAAAAATTTGCAATAAACTTTCTCCAGTACTAAACTGCACCTAGGAAACTTCTGACCTCTGTGACTGTACTTGGCTTAGGCCAGTTTACAATAGCTTCGACCTTCGCAGGGTCTACTTTCAATTGACCACTCCCTACGAGATAGCCTAAGTACACTAAGGATGTCTTAGCAAATTCACATTTAGACATCTTTACATACAATTTTTCTTTTCTCAATACATCAAAGACTTTCTTTACATGACTTACATGATCTTCCCAAGTTTGACTGAATACAAGGATATCATCTAGATAGACTATGACAAAATCATCAATAAAAGGACGAAAGACATCATTCATGACTCTCATAAAGGTAGCTGGTGCATTACAAAGCCCAAAAGGCATAACCAACCACTCAAATAGTCCCTGTTTTGTCTTAAATGCAGTCTTCCAAATATCATCTTCTGCAATTCTTATCTGATGATAACCACTTCGCAAATCTAACTTAGTGAAATAAACTGCATGTTTTAACTGATCAAGTAAATCATCAATTCTGGGAAGAGGATACCTGTTCTTTACCGTTATCTTGTTCAAGGCACGATAGTCGATGCACATCCTCCAAGTTCCATCTTTCTTTGGAACCAAGACAATTGGAGAACCACAAGGAGATGTACTAGGACGAATAACTCCTTTTTCCACCAACTCTTGAACCTGCTTTTTAATTTCCTCATTCTGCATAACTGATAAACGGTACATGCCGATATTAGGAAGTGGCACATCTTGCTGTAACTGGATTTCATGTTGTATCTCTCCTCTTGGGTGGCAACCCCTTTGGTTCCTGAAACAAGCCATATAAGCGGAAATAATCTTGACCATTTCAGTTTTATGTTTTGGGTCACACCCCTTGAAGGCCTCAGATTTATCATCTTCTTTGGCTTTTACAAGCATTAATACAAAGTTCTTACTTGAGTTGACCAACCTCTTCATTTGACCAGCATTAACTAGTGTAAGATTAGTCTTCACCTTATGTGCCCGTACAATGTATTCTACCCCATCTTTAAAAAGATGATACTTATTCTCCCCCCTATAAAAGATTGCTTTTCTGTCATAAAGATAAGGACTTCCCAACACAAGCCCACAAATATCCAAAGGGACCACATCTACTTCTACCTCATCTACAAAGTTTGCAGTGATAGCAAATCTCAATTTACATTGTTTAGTTACTTGTAATTGTGCATCATTGCAAACCCATCCAAGTGGATATGGCTTTGGATGAGGTGTTGTAGCCAAATTTAATTTCTTTACAACTTCTTCAGATATTAAGTTGACTTGTGAACCCGTATCAAACAGAGTATCAACCTTAGTGTGTTTTGTTACAACACGAATGTGAAACAATTCATTTCTTTGCTTATCAACCTTAGGAGAAGATTCTTTACTTGTACTTGCACTGGCATTAGAAAAACTTGCATCAGAATGAGAGAGATATACCTTTCCCTTTACCTTGGATTCCGGTAGCAACAATCTTTGTCTCATCTCCGGAGTCAGAACCAAGATCCTGTTGAATCACTGCAGTAGTCTTTTGCTTGCCTTTATTACCTCCATATCTTTTCGGCCTCAACTCAGGATGAAGCTTCCAACATCTTGAATCATCATGCCCCTCTTTCTTGCAATGGGAGCATGTGGGTTTCTCACCCTCTTTCTTAGTTGTAGCTGTCTTCTTCCCTTTGCCTTTATCTTTGTCTTTTTCTTTCCCTTTAGACTTACCCTCAAACTTAGATGGCTTCTTGGAAAAGTTATCACTAAAAGTGTTCTTACCCCTTGACTCTATATGAGTAGCTTGAACAGACACCTCGTCTAGATTGTTGGGACTCAACATCAAAATAGTGTGCCTAAGGTAAGAATGCAAACCACCTATGTACTTAAGTAATGTGTCTTGAGTATACAAGGGAACATTTAAAGCAATAGCCCATTTTCTAAACTCATGAGTATAATCCTGGACAGACTGCCCCTTACCTTGCCTAAAGGTTTTCCAATTCATGGTTAACTGTTGCATGTAACCTAAAGGATAGAATTGTTTCCTAAGGGCAGCAACAAACTCCATCCAAGACATATTAACTTGACCATGGCGAGCAATTTCTTCCCGAGTCTTACTCTCCCACCAGGTGAGAGTTGTACCTCCCAACCGGAGAGTGGCTAATTGGATCCTAGAAGCATCTTCTACTAGGCCTTGAATCCTACAGTACACTTCTACTTGCTGGACCCAATCATCTAACTTCTCAGCATTTAACTCCCCACAGTATTTAGGTAACTCAAATTTTACATCTAGCTTAATAACAAGCTTAGATTTTCTCTTAAATGGATTTACATTAGAAGAAGGAGAAGGAGAAGGAGAAGGAGAAGAAGGGGGAGGAGAAGAAGAGGGAGAAGATGGAGGAGAAGGAGTTTCTGGAGCTTTCTCCTCTGTATCTTTCTGATCTTCCTACTTCTTATGCTTTGAAGAACCTCCCTGTTCGCGCTTCTTCTTTTCTGCATAAAGTTCATCCACCATCGCCTTCATATCCAGAAATAGCTTCTGGAAATCCTTGTCACTGAGCTCTAAACTTTGTCCACCTTCTTTCACTTCCATCTGTGATGATGGATTAGCTCTTCGTCTTTCGATCTCAGGATTATATTCTTCAAGTTCTCCTTCGCCTCGTTGAAACCTGGATCTCATTAGCATTCAATTTATGCAATACTAGCCACACACAAAGCTCTGATACCAACTTGATCTATTTAGGATCTAGGACAAATTGCTTACAGAATGCTTAACGTAAATGATCACTTAATACAATGCTCAAATGAACAAATTGACATAATATAATTGCCAAGATAATGAACTGAAAAGAAAGAGAGAAAATAAAGAGGAGAACAAACACAATTGATAACGGAGTTCGTCCCTAAGGACTACGTCTCTGGGCCCCTCTCCAACGGAGTGACCGATCCGATTATACTCCAAAAACAGTTACAATTGCTTCATTGACTATCTCCTTCAAGCACAGTAGCATAACGTTCCTCTGATGTGCAGAAATGTCTGCAAAATCTCCTGAGCATTCTCTCATTCTCACCACCTGGACTTGGAAAAACAAAGGCCTACTACCTCCTTTTTATACATAAAATTTTCCTAATTAGGCCTAACCATCATATTAATGACTTAACTCCCTCTAACAACTCGTATCATGACTAATTTGTCCTCTGAAATCTTTTGGTTGAGCTGGTTAGAGCGAATCTTGCTTGTTTATGGCTTAATAAGCCATTTTGTTATGGCTCGGTTGACAGTTTTATAACAAAACAAAACTGTGGCCACTATATAATTAACAACCATCCCGTGGCCTACCGGTGATTAGACTTTTTGTTACAAGGGTGGTCGGCGGTTCCAACCCCGCCGGCCACGTTTTAGCACTCGTATCCAACAAATACAAACAACAAAAGAAAACGCCGGCTATATATACGTATGCCTGTTAGCACCGGTCCAACGGTTTAGCCAATGCGTAGAATGCCGGTGGTTGCGGGTTTGAAGCCTGCCAAACATTTTGTTTCAACGAACAAACAACCCAACGAACTCACCCAAACCCGGAGGACATGTCTCAGGATGTGATTCGCCGAGGATACTAACTATGCAAATCCGTACGATGACTAGACTGCTGACCAAGCCGATGACGTGTGCTGACTGGACTGCCCCCTGTGCTGACCATACTGTACGGTTGGACACGTGTCACGCTATGATTGGTCCGTACGAGCTGACTCAATTGCCATGTTTCACGCCGGAATTCATCCATGTGGAATCCGTACAGTACTGACTGACACGTCAGCATGATGACGTCATCATTTGTACCCTCAAGTCAACCGAACTTTGACTGCTTGTAACTCGAGCATATGATGTCAGATTTCTACGAAACGAACACCGTCGGAATCGTCTCGACAATCTCTTCACGATGATGTTGGTTCTGTCAATTTCTGAGATGATCATTTTTTCACCTTCTAGATGACCCCTGATGGCAGTTTGACTGAAAGTTTGACTAGTTGTAACTTGCACAAACGGAGTCCTTTTCGCCCCGTTCAAGTTGCGTTGGAATCAGGACGTCGTTCTCTTTCTGATGGTGCTAAATTCTGGAGTATTGGGAACACTTCAATTTTCACTAAAAAAAGTCCCCCGGATCAACAACCCTCTGTTGAGTACTCAAGATGAGGATGATTTAATTGCTCACATAATATAGAATGACTACAGTAGGAACCCACAACAATAGGACTATCTTTCATGTTTGTAGGATCCTTCACAAAATACTATACCTACAAATTCATCAAAAGAAGTATCCCATATTTTCCATTCTTTATTTCCTTTAAAATGTATCCCAAATATTTTTGGACTTGATCTCTCATCTATACGATCAACATCCAAGACACTATAAATCATGCCAGTTAGAATGTTAAATATTAACATGGATTAATTGAAGAACAGTATAATTCCCTAAACACTATGCTACAGGAACATGCAACAGCCTTTGCATGGGACTACCATGACATGAAGGGGATTGATCCATATCTTTGCATGCATAGGATCTACATCAATGATGGTTTTAAACCAATTATACAACCCCAGAGTATAATGAATCCTACCTTAAGATAAATAGTTAAAACTGAAATTCAAAAATTACTTGATGTAGGATTCATTTACCCTATTTTTGATAGTTAATGAGTGTTACCTCTAGTTATTGTCCCCAAGAAAGGATGGAAATTGAGAGTATGTGTGGATTATAGAGAGCTAAACACAACCATTAGAAAGGATCACTTCCCACTACCCTTCATTGACCAAGTGCTTGATTCCCTAGAAGGTAAAAAGTACTCCTTTTTAGATGGATTTAGTGGCTAAAACCAGATAAGAATATCTCTAGAGGACCAGTACAAAACTACCTTTACATTCCCTTGGGGTACATATGCCTTATTTTCCCTTCCCTTTGGATTATGCAATGTTATGGCCACTTTCCAATGGGCATGCTAAGTATTTTCTCAAATTACATTGATGACTCCGTGGAGATTTATATGGATGAATTTACAACCTATGGAGAAACATATAAAGAAGCACTCAACGATCTAGAGAAGGTTTTGAAAATATGTCAAGAACACAATCTTTCACTAAGTCATGAGAAATGTTTTATGATGATGACTCAAGGGATTGTTCTAGGAATTTTTTATCAAGTGGAGGGATTCAAGTGGATCCAAATAAGATTGAGATAATATCCACACTCCATGTGCCATAGGAACAAGGAGAAGTAACAAGTTTTCTAGGACATGCAAGCTACTATAGAAGATTCATTCAAGACTTTAGCAAAATTGCAACACCTTTATTTATTTTTCTCACCAAGGATATAGAATTTGAATGGACTACACAATTTTGGCACTCTTTTGAACCACTTAAGACAGCCTTGAAAAAAGCACCTATCTTGAGAGGACCAAATTGGACATTTCCTTTCCACATACACACTTATGCTTTTGATTTTTCCATAGGAGCAGTATTGGGACAAAAGGAAGGTAATAAGGAGTATGTTATTTACTATATCAGTAAGAACTTACAAGGAGCATAACTCGGCTACACAAACACATAGAAAGAAATGTTGGTAGTTATCTATACAATCAACAAGTTTAGGCACTATATCAAAGGGTATCCAATATTTATCCATACATATCACACTACAATAAGGTACTTAATGAATAAACCTATGGTATGGTTTCTCTTACTATAGGAATTTGATATAACCATAGTGGATAAGCTTGGGAAGGCTAATGTGGTGGAAAATTTTCTATCTAGATTACCAACACAATCAGCAAAGAGTGTTGTGGATGAACTTTTTCCAGATGAGCATTCATTTTCTCTCAATGTACACACACCTTGGTTTGCTAATATTGAAAATTACTTAGTGATAAGGCATATACCATCACATTTCACTCCTAGAGAAACGAGGTAGTTAGTGCATAAAAGCTTTCCATATTCTTGGGTAGCTGGTTATCTATTCTATATAGATCTAGATAATATCATGAGGAGATGCATAAGGGAGGATGGGGTCTTTAAAATACTAAAAGCTTTCCATGATGAGACCTATGGGGGTCACTTTGCAGCCAAAAGGACTGCACTCAAGATCTTAACCACTAGCTACTATTGGCCAACTCTTCATAAGGATTTAGTAAAGTAACAAGGAGCTATGAAAGATGTCATATAATGGGAAATCTAACAAGGATAGACGAGATGCCTTTGCAGCCACAGTTGGCAATAACACCATTTGATAAACTAGGCCTAGATTTCATTGGCCCAATCTCACCAACATCCAATTAAAAGGAGTATATTTTAGTTTGCATAGATTATCTGATAAAGTGGGTTGAAGTCAAGGAATTACAATTTGCTAGAGATGGGAATGTAGCTAAATTCATATATGAAGAAATCTTTAGGTATGGATTACCTAGAGAAATTTTGATTGATCAAGGTACCCAATTCACCTCAAAACTTATCACTAAATTGGTTCAAGAATATGAAATCAGGCATAGAAAATCAACACCTTATCACCCCCAAGCCAATGGGTAGGTGGAGGTCACAAACAAAGAGATAGAGAATATCTTGACCAAAATAGTACAGATTCACAAAAAGGATTGGGCAACTAGATTACCTGAGGCAGTATGGGCCTATAGGACAACATGGAAAACAACCAAAGCCTTCACACCTTATGAATTGGTGTATGGAAAAACAACAATTTTGCCAATTGAATTTGAATACAAGACACTTAGAACAGCAGTGGAGCTAATATGGACCTAATAGTAGTACAGAAGGAGAGGCTACACAATTTGAATGGGCTAGATGAAATTAGAATGGAGGCCATGCATCACATTGAAATAGTTCAAAAATAGAGAATTAAATGGCATGATTAGTTCATAAAGGCAAAAGAATTTAGTGTGGGAGATTAGGCTTTACTATATGATTCTCAATATAAATATTATAAGGGGAAGCTACAATCTAGATGGTTGGGACCCTATGAAATACATAAGGTTTTTCCAAATGGAGTAGTCAAATTCCAAACCATAGATGCAATTAGATATTCACTACTATTCAATGGCCATAGATTGAAAATATATAGGAAGCTAGCGCAAAAAGATGATTTCCTTCTTTCTCTCATACATCTATATGATCCAAGTAGTAATCCTGATACAAACATACTACCACAAGTTGACAACTCAATAACAAGTACTACAAGTTCTCATAGTGACTCAACAGATGAGCTCCATAGCTCACCTCCTGAGGTTACTCGGGTATAATTTCTTACCCAAATTCACATGCACACATCACATAGGTGACACAATCAACCATCATTTTCAAGTTCACTCCACAATGTAGTAAGGAACTAAAGCTTCATGAATAAAAGCTACAATAGTTCAGTAAGGACCTATTGCAGAAGGTATTTGCAGCACTATCTGTCAGAAAATTCAAAAATTTGTGCCAACTTAATTCCATTCATTTCACTTTTTCCATGCATGTAACCTCAAGCTTTTCATATCACTCCATGCAGCCACAAGCCTTTCATATCACTCCATGCAACCACAAGCTTGTTGTATCACTACATGCAGCTTCACCATCACATTCCATGTATCCTATCTCAATTTTTCATGCATTTGAAATATCACTTTACATTCCATGAACCGTACATTTCATATCCTTTTCATTCTCACACATCAACTTGTCATTTCACCCATCACCTATCACAATTAATCACTATCAATCAAAATCATAAAACAAACACTTTAAACATGGCTACACGTGTGAAAATTTCAATAAACTTCATGTGACAGGTACACATACTAATTTTCCATAATTAAACATAGATTAACATTGCTTTCAATATGTTCTTGCATTTAATTTTACATGCTTTACATTTATTAATCTTATTTCCATATTTGATAATCATTCCCTTCACCTAGTAAGGTACATTGAAGTGAGGTTACTTCAAGGTTTTAGTTGGGGTGTATTATATGTTCTAAAAAAAATTAAAATTTCACCACCAAAAGCAAAACACAAAAGAAACACACAAACCCTTCTTTGCCTTTCTACCTTTCTGCAACATTTTTGTTGTCTATTCGTTAAATTCCAAACTAGTTTAAAGCCAATTCAAGTTGACTCAAGCTGAAATAGAGGAAAAAGAGGGTATAGCAGTTGAGATTGTAGTTGAGGAGTGGAAGTGTTGCAAACACTAAGGGTTGGTGAAATTGAGATTGTGTGATGAAATTTGCAAAGTTCAAGTAGCACAAAGTAAGGTTATTCCATCATGGGAGAAGATATCATCAGGTGGAAACCATTTACACACCAGAAAATGTTGGAAGATGGATTAGTCTTGCCTATTTTCACATGAGAACGGTGGTTAGATTACTTCTTGAAGTTAATAGAATACAATTAAGACATGAAAAGGAAATTTGCAGCAACACTCCAACATGATGAAGCCACTATTCGTGGATTAAGGTTAGATGCTTCAGAGGCTACAATTGTAGAGGTATTTGATCTACCAAGAAATGGAGTTGAATTCCTTGTCAGGTAAAATGTAGTAGCTGTCAGTGACAAATTCAGAGATCCTAGAGAAAACCTTGACTCATCATCACAAGGCACTAGAAGGTTATCACTTCCATGGGTATGGGATTCTTGTACCTCTTACACTATCAAATATATTACTTGTGATGGTAGAAAACCCCTTCTATATATAGTACATTTTAAGCTTTTGAGTCACTTCCATCACAATAGATTGGTTAATGTACCTAATTTTCTCTATAACATATAGAGACAATGGGGTCTAAGTCAAAATAAATAAATGATTTAGCACTATCACATTACTATTTGGTTACCCTAATAGTGAAAATAAGCTTAAGGATTCAGTATCCAAATATCTCTTGGGAAATCTTTTAAGTTTGTAACCATATTAGCAACATTATTAAGGAACCAACTCTCCTAGAGAACTTAAATTCACCTACTACACCATTAAGGGAAATTCCCCCTAGTTCACCTACTAATTCACCTACCTATACCAGGGGAGAACCAGAGGAGTGGAGTCTACAAAGATCACAACATGTAGCCTTTGATCAACCTGCAACATAAGGTGTTCATGAAACCCTAGTTTTTTTCTAAAATGCCAAGGACCAAGAAGAAGAGAGGTGGTTCCTCTTCTACACCTCCAAAGATGCAGAAAAAGAAGTCCACCCAACCTAGGTGTTCATACCACCTGAAGAGGAAAGCTATCATGAGTGGATGTGTTGAGAAACAAGAAGAGCGAACAAGAAATAAGAAACAAGAAGAAGATATTGTGATAGTAGGGACCAATTCAGAACCTAAAGGACAATGTTTTCATAAATGTACATGTCCTTGTGAAAAGGAAATGGTAGATATCAACAACCTCTAAGTCAAATTTAAAGGATATTTTTGTTGCAAACAAAACCAAGAAAAGAACCCCAACTAGTAATCTAGGAGGATCTAGAAACCTCAAAAATTTCACAATCTTAGAATCAGGTAGAAGTGGTCTCAAATTGAAGAGCTCACCGACACAATCTTGACACAACTTGAATCACGTCAAAAGGAGACCGTATGCAAGAGATATGCTTGGTCAAAATTTGTTCAACACGTGGTCAAAGCTGTTCAAACAGTAAAATTAATGATCATGGAACATTTCTCTACCAATTCCATCATGTAGAGCTCAATGAGAGCTTTCTGACGCATTTTGAATGGAACAAATCCGAGTCCGTATGTGAAAGTTATGACCGGTTAAAGTTTTGGTCAAACTTAGTCAAAATAATGGTGTGACATCACCAAAGCTTGACACTTGGCAAGATAGTGGCATATGATGTGGCAAGAGTAGTGATTTGGCATAAATATGGATTAAACCATAATTATTAAAGGAAAAAAATGTACGGTTTAAAAAAATAAAATAAGGAGGATTTAATGGGATTTGATCCCTTAACCCATGCCTTCAAATCCTCTTGCCATACCATTTTTCATGATAAAAGGAAAATCCCTCCGTATACATAAATCTTTAAATAAGATTTAATTCCCCTAAATATAATGTCAACCTTAAAATATAAACTATAGCCCTAAAAATGAATAATGCCGAAAAAAAAAAAATAAACCAATTGTAAGTTGTAAAGCCCCAGAACATGAAAATAGAGGGCTAAGACAAAATTGAAGGTTATTTTTGTTAAAGGGAGGTTATAAACGAATTGTAAAAGAGGGAATTTTGTTAAAAGGGAGTTATTTTTTTTAAGAGGTTTATTGTTTTATTTGTTCATGGGGATTTATTTATTAAATATAGAGGTTACACCCCATATAGCATATTTTTATGTATAAAAAGGGGGTGTAGGTTCTTAATTTTTCAACCAAGTGATGTAAAAACTTTAGAGATATTTTTGGAGGTGATTTCTCCACAAGAAATTCTCTTGAAGAGAATTAGTCATATAGGAGGATTATCCAAGCACGAAGACAAATTGTTTTTGTAATACTTTTCTATGTAATTGGGCTAAGAGGCAATTGAAGCTGAACCTGAGAAAGGAAGAGTACACCAGTGCCTTCAGTTGTAAAAGTAGATACTATGAGAGATTTTATTGTAGGACTAAAGCTTGGGTGATGTACAAAAGTTGCAATTGCTTAGCATCATTAATAAAGTGGTTCCTCATTGAGAAGCAGACCTGGAGACGTAACTCAAATTGAGCGAACTCCGTTATCAAGCTCATGATCTCTCTTCTTCTCTTTTGTCTTATAATTCTCTTCAGTATTTGTTTCTTGAGTTTCTAATTATGATATTTAAGTAATTAGTTTATGTTTTATTAATTTTGGATAAGAACAAGTGAATGCTAATTTCCATAATTTCAACGGTCAAAATACATGATCACGCAATTATGTTGGATCAGGAAAAATCTGTGATTAGGAGTTAAGTGCATATTATTTGTAGACTTCTAACATCAGATCAAGTGGTATCAAAGCAGTTTAATAGGAAAATTGCAAATGGTGAATGTTTAACCAGGTTGAAATTGAAGCAAGGAGAAGGTACACTTAAAGAACTTAATCCATAGATCAAATTGAGGTGAGTCACTCAAAGATCAATCATGCACAACCAAGAGAAGGAAAACCTCCCAATTCTGAAATCTTTGATAATGAAGAAGTATTTTGCAAAATTTTCCTAGACATGAAGATGATGATTGAAGAGTTGTACAAAGACCGACAAAGGAAAAAGGAAAGGAAGGCTAGGAAGAAGGAGGAAGTTGAATCCCCGTTGAAAGAAGAAAAAGGTAAAGGAATAGGAGGTGGTGGTGACCCTCCTAAACCTCCATCCCCATCCTCTTCATCTTCTTCACCCTCTTCATCCTCTTCTTCTTCTTTGTCTAACTCTTCTAAGAAGAAACAACTTGTACATTCTAGATCTAATATGCCTTTGTTGAAACTTGATGTTAAATTTGATTTTCCAACCTATAATTGAGAATTGGATCAAACAAGTTGAAGTTTATTGCAGGGTACAAAATTTCACTGATGATGCTTCAAAGATCCAGTTAGCCACTCTTCGCCTGGGAGGCATTGCACTAATCTGGTGGGAGAGTCAGACTCAAGAAGATATTAGCTGATACAGTAAAATAATTTCTTCTTGGTTTGAGTTTATAGTTTCACTTAAAAAATAATTTTACCCATTAGGACACATGCAAAAAGCAATGATGAATTGGATATCATTAAGGCAAGAGAAAGGACCAAGTGTTCAAGAATATACACAGGAGTTTAGGAAAAGAGCTTTAATTTTGGGCATTCCATTGTACACACAAGAAACTTTGTTAAAGTACATAGGTTGATTACGTGAGAGTTTGAAACATACCATACTTATGTTTAATCCAACTAACATTGATGAAGTTAGTGTGCAAGTTATCCATTTGGAAACAAGCTCAAGGAATAGCCATGACAATCTCTTGATGGAATCCAGTAAGCACAAAGAGAGTAAGAAAGGGAAGAAGAAAATGCAGCAGACAAATTCTATAAACAAAGAAGAGGAAAAGCATTATTGCTCACACTACAAAAAGAAAGGGCACGAAGATGCAAAGTATTGGAAACTGCATCCTGATCAGAAGCCGAAATGGTTCAAGGATCAAAAGGGTAAGCAAAAGACCACAGCTATCATGCAAGACCTTGGTTCAGAATCTAGTGACGAATCAAAGATAGCAATTGTGGGTATTAAAGGTAATATTCCTATTGCTAGTACTAGTTCCCATGCTTATTCTATAAAGTGTAATGAAGTCCCTATTGAAAGGAAAATGAATGAGTTGTTTCATATAAGGGTCATTGCAAAACAAAGTAAAATTGATACACTCATAGATAGTGGATCACAAATGAATTTAATCTCTAAACAAGTTGTTAAGCAATTGGGATTAAAGAAAACTCCTCATCCTAAACCATATCCATTGGGTTGGGTGCATGGTAATGCTCAACTACATGTGTCACAGCAGTGTAAACTCCGATTTGCAATCACATTCAAGTTTGTAGATGAGGTAGAGTTATATGTAATTCTACTTGACATCTGTGGGATGGTTTTGGGAAGTCCTTATTTGTATGACAGGAAGGCCATTTTCTATAGGGAACATAATAGGTATCATTTTTTTAAGGATGGAATTGAATACATGGTAAAAGCTCATCACATGAAGAATGATAAATTTGCTGTAAACATAGGGCATTTGAAGATGATTGTGAATGCAAGCAATACGTTAACCCTTATGTTTGTAAGAGCTAGTGATACTAGGCATGGTGATTCTAATCATGATAAGGTGTCACAAATAGCACAGTGTGAGGATCAGTTGCAAGTAGAGTCACGCCTTCAGCCAAAGGTGGTAAAAGAGGGTTTGAATGTTTCATTTTCTAATGATGTTCCTGTTCACGAGATCCACAATGTTGATACTTTTTCTTCTTCATCATTTTATTCAATCTTGTTGTTTTCCATTCTCCTAGTTAGCTCTATGTGGATGGTGGGTAAGACAATGAATATTGATGAATATACAGTTGATTGTGTCAACAATGATATCTCATTTTTCATCTTGTTTGTGATGAGTCAAATGTTCAGAATTCTAGCAGGGTGGACAGATCATACTAGGCAAGTGAGGCAACAATGCCCTCACTTAAATGTTGTATAAAATCAAACTTTTGGTGGTCCAAAAGCTTCTCAATTGGGAGGAATGATCCAAGAGGGTCTAGAAACCTCAAAAATTTCACAGTCTCATAATTATACTTAAGTGGTCTCAAATTGAAGAGCTCTCTGACACGATCCCAACACAACTTGAATCATGTCAAAAGGAGATTGTATGCAAGAGATATGCTCGGTCAAAATTTGGTCAACAAGTGGTCAAAGCTGGTCAAACAGAAAAATTGATGATCATGGAACATTTCTCTACTAGTTCCATCATGTGGAGCTCAATGAGAGCTTTCCGACGCATTTTGAACAGACCAAATCCGAGTTCGTATGTGAAAGTTATGACCGGTTAAAGTTTTGGTCAAACTTAGTCAAAATGATGACGTGTTATCACTAAAGCTCGCCACTTGGCAGGACAGTGGCATATGATGTGGCAGGAGTAGTGAGTTGGCATAAATATGGATTAAACCATAATTATTAAAGGAAAAAAAATGTATGGTTTAAAAAAATAAAATAAGGAGGATTTAGTGGGATTTTATCCCTTAACCCATGCCTTAAAATCCTCTTGCCATACCATTTTTCATGATAAAAGGAAAATCCCTCTGTATACATAAATCTTTAAATAAGATTTAATTCCCCTAAATATAATTTCAACCTTAAAATATAAACTATAGCCCTAAAAATGAATAATGCCAAAAAAACAAATAAACCAAATGTAAGTTGTAAAGCCCTAAAACATGAAAATAGAGGGCTAAGACAAAATTGAAGGTTATTTTTGTTAAAGGGAGGTTATAAACGAATTGTAAAAGAGGGAATTTTTTTAAAAGGGAGTTATTTTGTTTAAGAGGGTTATTGTTTTATTTGTTCATGTGGAGTTATTTATTAAATATAGAGGTTACACCCCATATAGCATATTTTTATGTATAAAAAGGGGGTGTAAGTTCTTAATTTTTCAACCAAGTGATGTAAAAACTTTAGAGGGATTTTTGGAGGTGATTTCTCAACAAGAAATTCTATTGAAGAGAATTAGTCATATAAGAGGATTATCCAAGCACGAAGAAAAATCGTTTTTGTAATAATTTTCTATGTAATTGGGTTAAGAGGCAATTGAAGCCAAACCTGAGAAAGGAAGAGTACGCCAGTGTCTTCAGTTGTAAAAGTAGAGACTGTGAGAGATTTTATTATAGGACTAAACCTTAGGTGATGTACAAAAGTTGTAATTGCTTGGAATCATTAATAAATTGGTTCCTCGTTGAGAAGCAGACCCGGAGACGCAACTCAAATTGAGCGAACTTCGTTATCAAGCTCATGATCTCTCTTCTTCTCTTTTGTCTTATAATTCTCTTCAGTATTTGTTTCTTGAGTTTCTAATTATGATATTTAAGTAATTAGTTTATGTTTTATTAATTTTGGATAAGAACAAGTGAATGCTAATTTCCATAATTTCAACGGTTAAAATACATGATAACGCGATTCTGTTGGATTGGGAAAAATCTATGATTAGGAGTTAAGTGCATATTATTTGTAGACTTCTAACATCAAATCAAGTGGTATCAAAGCAGTTGAATAGGAAAATTGCAAGTGGTGAATGTTTAACCAGGTTGAAATTGAAGCAAGGAGAAGGTACACTTGAAGAATTTAATCCAAAGATCGGATCGAGGCGAGTCACTCAAAGATCAATCATGGCACAACCAAGAGAAGGAAAACCTCCCAATTCTGAAATCTTCAATAATGAAGAAGTATTTCACAAAATGTTCCTTGACATGAAGATGATGATCAAAGATTTGTACAAAGACTGACAAAGGAAAAAGGAAAGGAAGGATAGGAAGAAGAAGGAAGTTGAATCCTCATTGAAAGAAGACAAAGGTAAAAGAATAGGAGGTGGTGGTGACCCTCCTAAACCTCCATCCTCGTCCTCTTCATATTCTTCATCCTCTTCTTCTTCTTTGTCTAACTCTTCTAAGAAGAAACAACCTGTACAGTCTGGATCTAATACGCCTTTGTTGAAACTTGATGTTAAATTTGATTTGCCAACCTATAATTGAGAATTGGATACAAAGAAACTTGACAATTGGATCAAACAAGTTGAAGTTTATTGCAGGGTACAAAAGTTCACTGATGATGCTTCAAAGATCCAGTTAGCCACTCTTCGCCTGGGAGGCATAGCGCTAATCTGGTGGGAGAGTAACACTCAAGAAGATATTAGCCAATAGGATAAAATCATTTCTTCTTGGTTTGATTTTATAGTTGCACTTTTTTTAAAAAATTACCCATTAGGACACATGCAAAAAGTAATGATGAATTGGAAATCATTAAGGCAAGAGAAAGGAAAAAGTGTTCAGGAATATACACAAGAGTTTAGGAAAAGAGCTTTAATTGGGGCATTCCATTGTACACACAAGAAACTTTGTTAAAGTGCATAGGTGGACTATGTGAGAGTTTGAAACATACCATACTTATGTTTGATCCAACTAACATTGATGAAGTTAGTGTGCAAGCTATCCATTTGGAAACAAGCTCAAGGAATAGCCATGACAATCTCTTGATGGAATCCAGTAAGCACAAAGAGAGCAAGAAAGGGAAGAAGAAAATGCAATGGACAACTTCTGTAAAGAAAGAAGAGGAAAAGCCTTATTGCTCACACTACAAAAAGAAAGGGCATGAAGAAGCAAAGTTTTGGAAACTACATCCTGATCAGAAGCCAAAATGGTTCAAGGATCAAAAGGGTAAGCAAAAGACCACCGCTATCGTGCAAGACCTTGGCTCAAAATCTAGTGACGAATCGAAGATAGCAAATGTGGGTATTAAAGGTAATATTCCTATTTCTGGTACTAGTTCCCATGCTTCTTCTATAAAGTTTAATGAAGTCCCTATTGAAAGGAAAAGGAATGAGTTGTTTCATATAAGGGCCATTGCAAAACAAAGTAAAATTGATACACTCATAGATAGTGGATCACAAGTGAATTTAATCTCTAAACAAGTTGTTAAGCAATTGGGATTATAGACAACTCCTCATCCTAAACCATATCCATTGGGTTGGGTGCATGGTAATGCTCGACTACATGTGTCACAGTAGTGTAAACTTCGATTTGCAATCACATCCAAGTTTGTAGATGAGGTAGAGTTAGATGTAATTTTGCTTGACATATGTGGGATGGTTTTGGGAAGTCCCTATTTGTATAATAGGAAGGCCATTTTCTACAGGGAACATAACAGGTATCATTTGTTTAAGGATGGAATTGAATACATGGTAAAAGCTCATCGCATGAAGAATGATAAATCTGTTGTAAACATAGGGCATTTGAAGATGACTGTGAATGCAAGCAATACATTAACCCTTATGTTTGTAAGAGCTAGTGATACTAAGCATGGTGATTCTAATCATGATAAAGTTTCATAGATAGCACAGTGTGAGGATCAGTTGCAAGTAGAGTCAGGCCTTCAACCAAAGGTGGTAAAAGAGGGTTTGAATGTTTCATTTTCTAATGATGTTCTTGTTCAAGAGATCCACAATGTTGATACTTTTTCTTCTTCATCATTTTATTCAGCCTTGTTGTTTGCCATTGTGCTAGTTAGCTCTATGTGGATGGTGGGTAAGACAATGAATATTGGTGAATATATAGTTGATTGTGTCAACAATGCTATCTCATTTTTCATCTTGTTTGTGATGATTC
Source organism: Sequoia sempervirens (assembly GCA_007258455.2). NCBI lineage: Eukaryota > Viridiplantae > Streptophyta > Pinopsida > Cupressales > Cupressaceae > Sequoia > Sequoia sempervirens. Next base: position 186,636 of record VDFB02107049.1, read on the forward strand.
AATGTTCAGAATTCCAGCAGGGTAGACAAATGATACTGGGCAAGTGAGACAACAATGCCCTCACTTAAATGTTGTATAAAATCAAACTTTTGGTGGTCCAAAAGCTTCTCAATTGGGAGGAATGATCCAAGAGGATCTAGAAACCTCAAAAATTTCACAATCTCATAATCAGACTGAAGTGGTCTCAAATTGAAGAGCTCGCCAACACGATCCCGAGACAACTTGAATCACGTCAAAAGGAGACCGTATGCAAGAGATATGCTTGGTAAAAATTTGGTCAAAACATGGTCAAAGTTGGTCAAAAATAAAAATTGATGATCATGGAAAATTTCTCTACTAGTTCCATCACATAGAGCTCAATGACGAGAGCTTTCCGACGCATTTTGAATGGACCAAATCCGAGTTCGTATGTGAAAGTTATGACCAGTTAAAGTTTTGGTCAAACTTAGTCAAAATGATGACGTGGCAGCACTAAAGCTCGACACTTGGAAAGACAGTGGCATATGAGGTGGCAGGAGTAGTGAGTTGGCATAAATATGGATTAAACCATAATTATTAAAGGAAAAAAAATGTATGGTTTAAAAAAATAAAATAAGGAGGATTTAATGGGATTTGATCCCTTAACCCATGCCTTAAAATCCTCTTGCCATACCATTTTTCATGATAAAAGGAAAATCTCTCTGTATACATAAATTTTTAAATAAGATTTAATTCCCCTAAATATAATTTCAACCTTAAAATATAAACTATAGCCCTAAAAATGAATAATGCCGAAAAAACAAATAAACCAAATGTAAGTTGTAAAGCCCCAAGAACATGAAAATAGAGGGCTAAGACAAAATTGAAGGTTATTTTTGTTAAAGGGAGGTTATAAACGAATTGTAAAAGAGGGCATTTTGTTAAAAGGGAGTTATTTTGTTTAAGAGGGTTATTGTTTTATTTGTTCATGTGGAGTTATTTATTAAATATGGAGGTTACACCCCATATAGCATATTTTTATGTATAAAAAGGGGGTGTAGGTTCTTAATTTTTCAACCAAGTGATGTGAAAAAATTAGAGGGATTTTTGGAGGTCATTTCTCAACAAGAAATTCTATTGAAGAGAATTAGTCATATAGGGAGGATTATCCAAGCACGAAGACAGATTGTTTTTGTAATAATTTTCTATGTAATTGGGTTAAGAGGCAATTGAAGCCGAACCTAAGAAAGGAAGAGTATGCCAGTATCTTCAAGTGTAAAAGTAGAGATTGTGAGAGATTTTATTGTAGGACTAAAGCTTGGGTGATGTACAGAAGTCATAATTTCTTGGCATCATTAATAAAGCGGTTCCTTGTTGAGAAGCCGAACCGGAGACGTAGCTCAAATTGAGTGAACTCCGTTATCAAGCTCGTGATCTCTCTTCTTCTCTTCTATCTTATAATTCTCTTTAGTATTTGTTTCTTGAGTTTCTAATTATGATATTTAAGTAATTATTTTATGTTTTATTAATTTTGGATAAGAACAAGTGAATGCTAATTTCCATAATTTCAACAGTTAAAATACATGATCACGCAATTTTGTTGGATCGGGAAAATCTGTGATTAGGAGTTAAGTGCATATTATTTGTAGACTTCTAACATCAGATCAACTAGCCCTAATAGTGAGGGTCATGAGTACACTAGGGGTGGTGATGAACAATTTTTAGAGAAATATGAGGATCTATTTTTAGAGGAAATAAATGTAAGGAAGGAATTACAAGAAGCACTAGAAAGGATTAAAAAATTAGAAGAATTGGTAAAAAATTATGAACAAAAGGACAAGGAAAGAGAAATGAAAAATGAAGAGTTGGAGAATAAATTGCATACTTATGGGCATGGGTCAAAATTGGACCTACTAGCACAACTTTCCATGGTAAAAACAAGAAATACAGAGCTCGCAATTGAGAGAAAAAGACCCTCTACTATAAAGACTCCAACCTATCATACAACCATGTCCTTAGGATAACAACTATGGAAAGTCACTCAAGATTTCTCCCAACAAAAGGAAAAATGGGAGAAGGAAAAGGAAACAATGGTCTCGAAGCATACTAGAATACTAAAGAGTAAAGATATTAAATTAAAAAATTTAGCAGTCAAGGTTGAAGAAGTAGTAGACAAAGTTGCTCATATTGTTAAATGCAAACCTCCATCCAAGGCATATGCTTTATTCTTGCTAGAAATTTTTTTGAGTTATCAGTTCAGTAGATTGATTAGTAATCAGCCAGTTGCAATGAGTAGGAAGTTTGATTTTCTAAATGTTTTTGTTGATGCCACACTTGATGAGCAAGATCAATTATGTGAATACTATTTACATAAGTATGTTGCACTAGAAAACACATAATGGAATCCATTAATGTTTGTGGGTGACTTACAAATTAGGGCACTAGCATCATATTTCAGGAATGAAAAAGCATAGGGGTGAAATTATGCAAGAGTATGTTGAGAGAGAGAGAAATTAGTTTCTCTCCCAATTAGAAAGGAATTTAAAACCCCCATGTAATCATAGAGGAATGGATAAAAAATTTGCAGTACAAAGGTGTGGGTAGGAAAATCATGAATTTGAAAATGCAAGATTATGAAAGAATGCAGATATTGATTGTAGGACTCATCCATCATTGTTACCAATTTGTTCAAGAGAGATGGGATAGTTTAACCCTGAGTTGTAGAGAAAATGATCCCCAATCCATTTATAATTTCATATCCATGATTGAGATAATATGTAGATACATGGATATTGCCACGGAAAGAGAACTTAAATGGCTACCACTCACCTTCTAGCCACCAATGTGTCTTTACCAGTACCGCATTGGATAGGGGAGAAGAATGATGAATGTGAGAAAGCTGAGGTTACTAGAATGGCCAATCTTGCATGCTATGGAGGATTTTATCTGAAACAAAACAAAGGAGTGGTTATTTTCATAGATCTTGGGTAGATCACTTTAGACTACAATCTCTAGCCCTAGTTGATTTTCTTAAGGACAAGAAAATGGGTAGTTGGGTGGGGATGATAGGTCTAATTATTAGCTACTTTTATGATGTTTTATGCATAATCATAGACATTCTCATATACTTATTTCATACATATTTCTACACTAAACTATATTTTATGCTCATTATGAAAACCTGAATCTGAATTGAAGTATATGGAAATATGGTTATAATGTGATAGTTATTATATAATTAATGTATGAGTATGTATGAATTACAATAGATACTTGTGCTTAAGCTATGGTTATTAGTGTTGTGCATATGTTGTATGAACTAACTCTTTATAGCTAAGGAGCCAAAGGAGGCAGAATGTAGCCCGTAGCAATTGGGAGGCACAGCCTGCAACCAAAGGAGTTTGTAGACAACAAAGCAGGGGAGGTTCCAGAATAAGCTAAGTGCGGTAGTTACAATGATGGAGGCACTTATTAAGGATGATTGTGCATCATCACGACATTTAATAAAGATGATGAAGGAGAAGAACCATGTTAATGTGACTATTTTAAGTAGCTCATATTCTAGTTCTTGTTGCAACAGGGTCATTTCTATTTGGAATCTTCTTCCTTTTTCAATTATAAGTTTAGATTACTTAGTTTCTATCACACTCTGATATATAGGGAGTGGTGATTTATGATTTTATTTTAGAGTCTTATTTCAATAAACTCCCCCATGCCTATATGTATGGCTTGATGTTTGAGGCATTGGAGAGTTAGTTAATTGTTCAATAGTAGCTATCAAATATTTTTCTAGTTAGTTCTTATTCTTACACAGACAATGTTTATTACTCTATCATGATTTCATAGATAAGATATTCCAATAGAATATTATGTGATATTTTGGGTTATGCAATGAATGGTTTTAAGTTATTATGCTTTCATTAATCTAAGGAGCTAGATTTGGGTTAGATCAATGGAGACAGTCACTTGAGCAAGGGCCACTCAAGGTAATTGTCCCTCACTTCATTTTTTGTACAATTACTTATGTTATAGCAGTCATTTCATAAACACATGTTGTGTTAACTAAATTTCTTATGCTAGTGTAAATGAATTCATCAATAAATCTTGTTTTACATTCATGCTTTAAATTGCTTCAACATGTTGTACTCCAAAGTGTAGGTTTAGTTAGTAGTATTTGTTAAATTCCAACATTCATTCCTTGATAGTGAACTAGTCACAGTCTTACACTATAGAAACCCGTAGCAATAGTGTCAGCATTACTTCTCATCATTGTTATGTAGTTTATGAATTTTTAGCATGTATAAACACCTTTACTAGGATGGCATAGATAGTCCCAAGTCTCTGAAAGCACATACAATGCCAACACCATCACAAGCTTACTAGCCCAAGTCGATAATTTAATAAAAGTATTTCCAAGGGTTAATGTGGACTGTTCAGTTAGGTTTCCTCCTCTAAATTGTGTGTATGACACTAGGTCTACTAGATATTAGTAGGGACTCTAAAACAAATTCATGAACCAACATCTTTTCATGCAAATTGTTATCTTCTTTCTACCCCCAAACTTGTGATGAGGTTGTAATTTAAATACTCCCTTCATCTTCATTAAAAAAAAATGAGGCTCATCAAATGAAATGCTAAGTCTTCATTCACGTCACCTCCTTCTTGCTTGTTATCCCGTTGTCCCAAAAAACCATGCTCTTCAAACTCTTGCTTCAAGACTGATTTTTCCTCTTTTAACTCATTTGCAAGTGTACCAACAACAAAATATTTGTTTCTTCTTCCCTAAAAACCTCCTTATTCACTAAACTAACTATTTTGGTAGACAATAGGCCTATCTTTGCAAAGACGAATGGTGATAGGACAAGAAGGTTGATTATAAAGGTCTTGTTGGATTTCTTGAGGAATTATACATTTTGGAGAAGGTTGTTCTTGAGGGATACTAGGATCTTTCAAAGGATGTCGGCCCCTAAAACTTGGAATTTCAAACTTAAAAGATTGACTTGAAGACTTAAAAGGCATACCTTGTGTAGTGTAGGAAAATGTACTCCTTTACATTTTCACGCTATGTTTGGGTTCCCTAATTTAAATTGGACTTAATTGAGCCTCTAATTGGTCCAATTATGCATCTACAAGCCTAAGTAATTGCAATTTCTGAAAGGGGAATCATAATTTAATTAATTCAATTATTATTTTTAACACCCAAGTCCTAGAAATTTAGGTTAGGACCCATTCGCCCAAGGGAAAATTGGTCCCCTTAAAGTAGATAAATTCAAATTTAAAATGTTTTTGGTGGCCTTTTTATGATCCCAATTCCAATTTAAAATTTTGGCTTGTAATGTTTAACTTTTGGGAAATTAGAAAATTACCTATAAATACAAGGTTTTTTTATCATTTCAAAACTAGAGAAAGAAATCTAGAGGCATTAAGGAAAATTTCACAAGAGCTAAGATTATTGTTAAAGGTGTTCAAGAGCATATTTCTCCATCATTTGTTGTAGCATTCAAGATCTCAAGCATCATGTCAAAGTTATCAAGCATCATGCATGTTTTTGGAGCTAACATTGTGATGTAGGTTTCAAGCATTCAAGTGAAATAATTCCAAGCATCAAGATCACACCATCAATCAAGCCACTTCATGCAAGATCAAGACCTTGGAGAGATCCACTAAGTTTTAGTCCTTGAAGGGTTTCACTCAAGGTTTTGGTGAGTTTCAACATAGCAATTTTTCATTCATCATTCCTTTCATGTTTCATTATTTCAATTCAAGGTTTAATTACCAAAACGGGGTTTGACCAAGGTAAACCCCCAGTCACCAAAAAAATAATTTTTTCCTCTTGTTTTTTTTGCAGATCTTAGGTTGAAGATGGATTGAAGAATTTATTTTTGAATTTATGACTGTGAAACCTGGAGGAATTGGAAGTGTAGACATAGGATCAGAGGACTTTCAAAGCCATTTTTCAACCCCTATAGTTAGACCCATTCACCCTAGGGCGAATGAGTCTCAAAGGACACTCAGCAGCAACATTTTGGTGAAATGTGTAAAAATATGTAACCTTCTCAGATCTGCAATCGATTTTTGGATTCTATTAGATTAAGGTTTCATTTAGTGATTTCATGTGTTGTATTACATATTTACATTTATTTAGTATTTTTCATTCATCTCCAAAAGTGTTGTTTCAGTTGATTTACCCCATCCTGAGTCAAAAGGAAAACAACTAGATCTCCTTCGAGGTTGACTCACCTAAGGGTTGTAAGTCAATCTTGCTCTTGGGGATCTCTTTTTCCTAATGAACTAAGGGGGATAGGTGCATTGTACCCTCCTTTTTCTATCATTATTCATTGCAACAACTCAAAAACACTCCCGCTAAGATTTATTTAAGGGATCTTATTCAAGCTTCACCTAATTACCATAATATGCTTCAAAGTGCTTTACAAAAAGTTCTCATTCCTCCTACTATGTAACTAAATGATGTAGCAGCCCCAATTCAAGGTATGAACTTGATCAAATTAGATATTACATTCCACCAAGATGATTTACCTCCATTAGAAGTGCAAAAACAAAATGAGGCCTTCATGGTAATGGTTGTCATTAATAAGTGTGGAATAAAAAAAGCTCTCATTGAAAATGGATAGGCTCTTAATATGTGTAGTATAAAATTTTTAGATAATATTGGAGTGGAAAAGACTATGATTGAACTTGATTCTTTATCTATTTGTGGGTTTGATAATGTGGGAAAACAACCACTTGGTATGATAATCTTTCCTATTAGAGTTAGAAAGGTCACATTGCAAACTCCTAGTCATGTCATGCTCAATAATATTTCATATAATGTTCTCTTGGGTAGACCTTGGATTCATGAAATGAATGGGGTACCTCCAACTCTTCATCGTTTAATGAAATATGTCTATAACAACAAGGTTTATACAATCAAGGTTGACCCTCACCCAGAAAGTTATTTGCACACTGAGATAGACAAGGAAAGTCCTTTGAGAACATTGATACCAACTTCAAAAGTAGAACCTATGCACGAGGAAGAAAAAGAGAATAATATTGAAAGAGTCTCAAAGATATTGGATGATGATTGGGGTTCATTGGATCTCACACCTAAATTCATGGGAGAATACAAGATTACACACAAAATAGGAAAAGAGAAAGAAAAAAACATAGTATCAACACAAGCAGAGTCATCAAAAGCATGTAAGTCCACAACTTTTATCAAAGCAAAGGAAAACAACACTTACACATCCACATATGAAGAGTGTGATCATGAGAAACCACCATATCCAAAAGAAATGAAAAAACTTTATGGAAGAAGTTATGAGATTTTGAAACAACTTATGGTGCTAGAGAACAAGATATATGTGTCCCTATAGATCCTAACACATAAGAAACAACTAGTGGTCTTGGTAATTGTCCCTCAAAAGAAACAAAAGAATAAAAAAATCCTTCACTTAATATCAACACTCTTACAAAAGATTCTCCTAAGAACTAATAGATACTTTAACCTTGGTGCATCTTGAACTAATAAATACATGTGGAAATATCTCATTAGATATGCATCAATTGATACTTTTCCTACTCATTATAATCAATAACATTAGCTTTTTCTGCTTGTAATGTGCTAGTTGTAGTATCATAGCATATTCACTACCATTTATGAAAGTATAAACTTGGCTTTATGCAATCATATTTCCTTTTTGTAAGGAACAACGTATCATCATCCATTTTCAGCTCACCTTTTTCCCTTGGGGCAAGGGGTTAGGTAGCCTTTTTTGAGTATGGCACTTGTCATTGTCGCTTTTGGCTAGTTGACTGCCTTCCATGTATATATAAGAGCAAGCTTGGGATGCATATGACATGCCTTAAGCTGGCTTGCATGTGATGTACTTTTCTATGTTATCTTTAGCATTGCATTTTGGGGGAAACCCCTTTTCATGACATAGATTTATTTGGAAACATATGTTTTACATAGGGCTTTCCAAATAAAGCTCTCATATATTGGCATTTATCATATTCTACTTTAAATTAATTGCTCATAGCATGGTGTTTATCAATTTCTTTAAAGTGGGGGCATACGCATCCCCTCTCATTGTTTGCTTCAAAGTGTGGTCTTCTTACTCCATGTAATGTGTTTTCTTCGTGATGTCATTGGTTTTGATATCCTTCAAGAGCATGAACTTTCTTAGCATATGACATCCCCTTAGTGGTGATGTTACGAATTGCATTCCCTAAGATGTGAATCTTTTATCCTTGACTAGTCCTCTCTTGGAGACATTGAGCACGATGTTCCCTAAGGTGAGACTTTTCATGAACTAAGAAAAAATCCTTTGAATTTCCAATTCTATCTATCAAGGCCACCAAACATAACATAGCTTGATTCCTAATGGAGCCTTTATGTTTTTCACGGTCACCAAGCATAACACAACTTGATTTCTAGTGGAGCCTTTTTCATGAGTGCCTAGCATAACGCAGCTTGCTAGCCTTGTGACCATTTATGTGGCACCTTATCAAAGTTATTAGGATATATAACTTCAGTATGATTAGTACAATGGGAGCCTATACCTAGCACGCCTTCCCATTAGCCACTTTCTAGGGCTCACCTAGTGGACAATGGATTTCACTAGCCCATGTGAGTGCATTTGTTTGCATAGTGGACAGCGGGTTTCCACTTGTAAACATTTTTGGAAAAATAGCCAAGGCTTGATCCATATCAATTGGACATATAGTTGAGGCTTGATCCATCCACCTCTCTTCTCTTTCTCCTTAATTTTGACATTGTATGCTTGTGTATCTTGTCCTGCTACTGCATATTTAACATAGGCATGTGTCTCTTTGTGCCTTTGTTGGTTGCAATGAGATCTTAGATCTTGGGGGCTTGATCATCCTCCTTGATCCTTGCCATCTTATCTTTCCAACAGTTGTATGATTAGGCCTCTCTTGACACTTGTTTGTCTACTTTAGTGTGAGTTTGATGCAAGCTCATCCTCCCACTAAAGTGGGGGTTGAATGTAGTGTAGGAAAATGTACTCCTTTACATTTTTACACTATGTTTGGGTCCCCTAATTTAAATTGTACTTAATTAGGCCTTTAATTGGAAAAATTATGCATCTACAAGCCTAAGGAATTGTAATCTATGAAAGGGGAATCATAATTTAATTAATGTAATTATTATTTTTAACACCCCGAAATGAATAGTTCCTGTCAATTTAGGTCAAGACCCATTTTCCCAAGGGAGAATGGGTCCCCTTTAATTTGTAAATTCAAATTTAAAATATGTTTTTGGAATCATTTTTATGATCCCAATTCCAATTTCAAATGTCAGCTTGTAATGTTTAGTTTTTGAGAAATTAGAAAATTATCTATAAATACAAGGTCTTTTATCAATTCAAAACTAGAGAAAGCAATCTAGAGGTATTAAGGAAATTTTCACAAGAGCTAAAATTATTGTCAAAGGTGTTCAAGAGAATATTTCTCCATGATTTGTTGTAGCATTCAAGATCTCAAGCATCATGTCAAATTTATCAAGCATCGCGCATGTTTTTGGAGCTAACATTGTGATGTAGGTTTCAAGCATTCAAGTCAAATTTCAAGCATTGAGATTACATCATCAATCAAGCCACTTCATTCAAGATCAAGACCTTGGTGAGATCTACTAAGCTTCAGTCCTTCAAGGTTTCCACTCAAGGGTTTGGTGAGTTGCAACATAGCAATTGTTCATTCATCATTCCTTTCATGTTTCATTATTTCAACTCAAGGTTTAATTACCAAAATGGGGTTTGACCAAGGCAAACTCCCATTCACCAAAAATGAAAAAAAAATCCCTCTTGTTTGTTTTACAAATATTAGGTTGAAGAAGGATTAAAGATCTATCAAAGGATAAAAATTGCAAAAGTCGTCAAAGTTACAACAGTTATCAAAGTTGTCATCAAGCCACGAAAACTCACTTTTAGAATTTATTTCTATTTTTTTAACTTTGAAACTCAGAGGAATCAAAAGTACAAACATAGAATCAAAGGACTATGAAATTCATTTTTCAACCCTTGTAGTTTGACCCATTCACCCTAGGGTGAATGAGTCTTAGAGGACACTCAGCAACAACATTTTGGTGAAAGGTGTAAAAATACTTAACCTTCTCAGATCTGCAGTTGGTTTTGGATTCTATCATATTAAGTTTTCATTTAGTGATTTCATGTGTTTCATTTCATATTCGCATTTATTTAGTATTTTTCATTCATCTCCCCAAAGCGTTGCTTTAGCTAATTTACCCTGTCTTGATTCAAAAGGAAAACAACTAGATCTCCTTTAACGTTGACTCACCTAAGGGTTGTAAGTCAATATTTCTCTTTGGGATCTATTTTCCCTAATGAACTAAGGGAGATGGGTGCATTGTACCCTACTTTTTCTATCATTATTCATTGCACACATTTCCCTATATTTCACCTTGCTTGAAACTTGGGATTTCCTACTTGGGAACCTCCTCTTTCACAAGATGATTTGGAATTCAAGAGTCTGATTGGGATTTGAGTCTTTGCACTTCGGAAAGCAACAAACTCATTTGCTCTTGCTTGGCAGAAATCTCTTTTGCAAGGGACTCCTCATATTGCTTCCTCTATATATCCATATCATGTTGGTATTGATAAGCTTGGTAATCCAACTACTCTTACTCAAAATAAAATTCTTGTTGTCTCTTGATATCATCCAACTACTTATTGAAGTCTATCAATATGCTCTTAATGTCACTAAACTCCATATTGTTAGTATTTTGGGGTTTGCAAAAGGTAACAAGGTTGGTTTGGTATAGTGATGATTTCTTGAGACTGATTAGAAGGCTACCAAGAAAGTTGAGCAAGGATGGGTGGATGGAAAACATGGTAAGTATCATGATAACCTACTATTAAAAGGTCATTTGGAGTGAAACCAACAAGTTGTTCTATTTGATATGGTTGAAAAGAGGGTATATAAGTAGGTTTTTCATGAAATGGATGGTGATGAAAGATATCTCCTTGAAATGAAGACATTATAAAGCATCTAAAAGAGCTAGAAACTCATAAAATACTTAAAAATTAGAATCATGAAGACTAATTATTGTAAAACTTGAAGTACATACCAGAACTAGTCTTCTTAAAACTAATATATCAAACTTGGAGTTGTCGAGTGTGTGAATATTTTTCCTCCAAAGGTAGAAATTACTAATACATACACCAAATATCAGTAATAATAGGATGAGTTTTGAACTATGATAGCTCAAATGGTCCCACCAAGCATGCCAAAAACTATTGTCATAGAAGTGTGCACCCTTTGTTGAGATGATGAAAGCACTCAGCCACCTTGTGAAACATGGGATGATCTCCCTGAGTGTGGGCTCAGATTGTGGAGATCAACCTCTAGAGAGGGTTGGTTCCCTTGGATTTATCACCTAAACTAAGTAAACTAATGATGCTTGCTCAAAAAAGAGAGAAGGATAACATATAATGGAACCTAACTCTAATATGGGGATGCACCAAATATTTTTTTGAGACCTACACAACTACCTTTGCACACATAATTGATCAACAACAAAGCTAGTTCATACACAACTCACAAGTTTATTAAGCCCATGCATCAATATTTCATAGGAAGGTTATGATGTTCAGAATCCAAGAAAGGAAAATCTACTATCTCTTCACAACTTTGAACTGTTTGTATCATTTACACAACCCACAACTTGCAATAATGCATACATTTTCTACCTAAAGGTGTTGATAATAAGACAAACATTAAAGAAATCATCATAACTCACAGAAATATTCATCAATCATTTAATTACACACAATAAAATAGCTTCTAAGAAGACCAAAAATGCTTAAATTTATTGATAAAAAGGTGTTACAAGTAGTTGTACATGTTTGTAAAATGAGTTACAAGGCTGTCCTAGCTTGAAAGAACCTTCAAAAAGTTACAATATAATAGCTAGAAGAGAAAGAACTAACTTAAAACCTCCCCTAAATCTTGGTTTTATGCTACTCAACAACTACCAAAAATTAGGCACGTGTTGAGAAAGTCTTCAGACCATCTTGATGAGTCAAAGTTTCCTTAGTCGTCCAAAACTGAAAATCCTATTTTGCAGCCCTCAAAAGTGCTCCAAAAGGTGTTTAAATGCTGAGAACTTCATACCTTGAGCTTTTCCACCATTAAGGCACCTAAAAACGCTCCTAGATGCCTGAGAAAGCTTCAAACTTGATCAAAATTGCTTCCTAGATACTTGCAACTACTACACAACTCAACAAACTACCCTATATGTTTGCAACTATTCATAAATGCATGAAAACGAGTTACAACTACTCATTTAAACTCTCAACTATTGGAGACTTCTTCAAAATGATAATATGACATGTGGAAGAAGATTTGGAATGGTCAAAAGTTTCCTAGGAAAGGCATAGAGTATTCTTTCAAGGCCAAAATTTTGACACTTGTCTCATGTCTTAAAGCTTCTTTAGACTGATCTTTGTCACTATTCTTTGTGTTGGCTTTCAGTTGGTTATTGTGACTATTTGTCCTTGATGACAAAACTAGTTTTGGCGATACATGTTGGTTTTGGTGGCATATGGTGATACATGTTGGTGGCACATGATGATTACAATTGATTTACATGGTCATGCGTTTGTTTCAAGGCATGCATTTGCTTTAGGGTATATATTTTTTTTCAGGTATATGGCATGGTTATTTAGGTATATATGATTTGTCATCATTACAAGTCTCAGGTATATCTAGGTTAATCACTTTCAAATTGTGGTATGTTTAACTTGGTCTTTTGCAAGTTGTCTTCACATGACATCTTATGTTTACTCGTAACATATAAGTTATGACACTATTTTATTGTGATCAATCACTTTGTAGAGTGATCTGGTTTTGAGCAGCATTAGTATTTGATATGGCTATAAGGGGCCTTGGTTTATTATTGACTTCCATTGGCGTGGTCATATGAAAAGGTGTTTACACCATTGGCATTTCTTGTAAAAAAAAATTATTTAATTTATACTCCTAAAGAGTATCGAGTATTCTAAGCATGTGAAAAAAGGCATTGATTGATTTCAATGGAATTGACTTTTTTAAAAGTCTTGGAAATGATATTAAGGAATAAATATTTCAGGAATAATGCTTGTATCGAGTAGTGTTGACCTATTTTTTGAGTTACAGCCCACAAAACATGTGTTATCAGCTCTATTCATTAGATGACCTGGAAGTGCAAGGTATTATGAATGTATTTGACTATGAATGCTATCGTTTGTTGCTTTGAAAGTCATCGATTGTTGAATTGGTGACTTGGCACCAATAGCATATGTTTGGTTATGATGTGGCAATAATGTATGTCGACATTCATGGTAGAAGACTTTGACATCGGATTCAAAATCCTTATGATGTCTAATTAAATCATGCATATTATTGAGTTTTTGTTACCGAACTTCAAAGCATCATTGTTTTTGATAAAAATTTTGAAAGACTCAAAGTAAAAGCTAGGGAAAACTTATTATGCATTGTGTATAGTTTTGGAACCCTAGCAGTTGTCATATGTTTTTTGATTTGCAAATCGACACTCTAAAAGAATATTTGTATAAAGGATGGTTCGATTGATTGATATTGAACGTTGATTGTGAGCTAATGAAAGCTCGAATGTGGAAGTTGGATAGAGAAGACTTTATGTCATCTTTTAGCTGGGTAGTTATGGAACTACTTGACAAGTTTTTATGGTTTTTATTCAGTTATCTTCCACCATGATCAGGTAATGCAAAATTTGTATGTATTTGAGTAAAATCTTGGTTTTGGAATATTTTCATTAAGGGTATTTTAAGAGATTAAATCTTGTTGATTATGGTTAAAATAAACCCATTAGGGTTTCTAGGTATCTCTTCTTGAATTACAACAGAATATAATCTCTTTTGTTTTGAGATTAATGTATTTGCTTAGACTTGTTAAAAGAGTTTGCTAAAAGCTCTTAACCCGAGTTGGTCTGTAGTTATTCAAATTGCATATAGAGGTTATCATTCGTAGTATCTTTAAAAGATGGTTCTCGTGCATTTTCATGAGTTCCTAAAAGAGGAATATGGTGTTTTAGGTATTCAGTCCAGAAGTTGGATTACATTGAAAATATTTATATTGATACCCATATTATTGTATTTAAGGAAGATGTTGTCATTCTCATACAACATTCTTCAATGTGCTTATTGAAATTTTTTATAATCTTCTATTGAAATTCTAGGACTACAAATTGCACTTCTAGGGTTCTAATAGAATATTGTAATTGTGTTGCATTGTAAAGGAGTTGGTGCTCCTATATCTCATGAAGTTGGTGCTTCTGAATTTTGTGGAGTTGGTGCTCCTAAACTTGTGAAGTTGGTGCTCCTGTATTTTGTGGAGTTGGTGCCCCTAAATGTGAAAGAGTTGGTGCTCTAAGTGAATAAAGGAAAGATTTTTCAAGTGGTTTTTTATTCCCCGAGAGGTTTTTTCCACTCAGGACATATAATGTGTTATGAGATGTTTTTATGTGTGTTATTTTTCTTATCTGTCTATTTTTAAATGTGTCACCAAATATATTGAATTCATATTTTCCAATATATATATGTTAGGTTTCATGCATAAAAAGTTATAATTTAAAGTGAGCTATGATACATGTGAAAGTGTTACGTTTCCCTTCTGTTAAAGTTTCATGTTTAAATTCCCGATTCATATAAATACAATACTATTTATGCACAAGTCAAATTTGTTCTTTGAACTTTCATTTGGTGTTTTGATGTAAAATTCAAGCTTACTTCACATATGTCCTTTGTCCTCTTGGATCAAATGAAAACTTACAATCTTGATTTTGAAAAAAAAATACTTTCATAAATCACTGATTCATCCCCCCTCTCAATGATTTTAGTCTTCCAACACTTTGCACATTGTCATGATTGTTGTCTTCAAGAATAACACTACATTCATTTTGGCCTAACCAATTATCATATTAGCTTTTCACCAAGATTGTAGCACCCCTCCATTTTGCTTGTTTGATTGATCAGTGTTTTTATGTATGCTTCACTACTGTTAGCACTTTGACTTTGATGCTTGGTTACTTTGACCGCTATTTGTTAAGCGATGTGAACATTATATTTGATGTGATGGGATTTTAATTATATGTTATCATTATGGCATGCTGTGAATTAGCGTAATCAGTGTTTAATTTAAAATGCTTTATGCTTCAATTATATTGTTGATGGATTAGACTTGTCAGTTTAGAATTTGTATTGGTGAAGGGGACGGGATCATATCACTCGCTTGCGAGCACCCTATGATTTTTGAGATTTTTGCTTCACGGTGTGTCTTATTATATATATGTATATTGCATGTTCGACATACTCTTGGCTTGCAGGTTTACAGGTACATGACATCGACTCCACCTGGCTTCACAGGTTTGAGCGTGTCCATTGACCAATGGTAATCGATTGGGAGATAGTAGCTAGGTTTTTGTGTCAAGTCGTCACCCGAGTCATAGTTGTCGTCGGGTTTAGCGGGTTTGACTTATATTCGTTCCTCTCTGGTTCACTAATTCTTTCCTTATTTTAATGATTATTAAATGGTAGACGTGGTTTAAATGATGAATTAATGTATTTAGTTCAATGTTGAAAATGCAATTTATTCCATTTGTTATTTTGATTTAAATTAATAAAATATTTCTTTAGTTATTGATGGATTTAATTAATGAATAAAATTAGATTGAGTTTATTAATTAATTAGATTGATAGGGATAAATTTAAATGAAAGAGCTATTTTGACTTTATTGTATATTTAGATTTAAAATTATAATGGAAATGAAAATCATATTAGAGATTTGATTTAAATGATATTAAAAAAAATGGAAATGTATTTAAATGTCACACTTTGGAAACTTTGGAATTCTTGCAATTTTGAGCTTTTAGTTTTAAATGAAATTTTGAATTTACATGAGATTTCAATTTGAAAATAAAAGTGTTTTAAAATTTTAAAAATGCAATATCCTTCAAATGATTTAAAAATTAGTAAGTGGGTCATCTTAGGGTTTGGCCAAATTTTGGGGAAAACCCTATGTAAAGAGATGAGACTTCATTTTTGGTTGCAAAAATTCTTGGTTTGTTTTGGTGGAGAGCTTGGTGGTGGCTAAATTTTGGAGTTGAAGGAGTGCTTGGATTCTCCATTGTTGGAAGCTTCAATCTTGGGGAGAAAACACAAGGTTCCATCATTTCTTCCTTCTACTTTCTTGCTTCATTTTGAATGAGATTTAAATTTTGAAATGTAGTTTTTAGATTCAATAGAAAAATCCATGGAAATGCTTTCAAACTTGCAAACTTGTAGATAGATTTAGAAATGGAAACCAAACAAGAACTACACCATGAAATAGGAAGAAAATCAAAGAAATCTCTATTTCTAAACTAGATTTTCAAAACCCTTTTGTTGTTTTGGAAAATTATTTATGTTCTTGCAATGTATTTGGATTATTTTCACAATTTGAACTGGGAATTAAAATCTGGGTATATATATTTGTAAATATACCTATGCATATCAATACATAGTTATATTTACAAATATATATACAAATATATTTGTTTATATTTGAATTTTTTTGGATTTTTGAAAAAACCCAATGAAACCCCTGTATTTTTGCCTATGTTAAAAAAAACGCAGAAAATAAAATATTATTTTTTTTGTTGTTGTGGGGTGGGAGGTCAAACCCCACCGCCTGTCAGCCACCCATGGGAGGCTAGTTGCAGGTTTGGGACGCCACTGAGGCAGTGACGTCTGAGGCCTCACCCCATGGAGGGGGGGGGCGGTCCCCATTTCACTTTTTTGGTTTTCGTTTTTTTTTAATTATTATGTTAAATATTATTTAATATTATATATGTTATATAATAATATATATATATTATATATAATATATATGTTATATATTATATATATAATATAAATATATATATATAATATTAAATTAATATTTGAATAATAATTTATTTAAATATATTATATATATATATATATGCATAATGTATACATATGTATATTTGATATTTTTCATTTATGAAAAATTAGTAAGTTCAATTAAATTGCTTTATTAATGAGATTAAAATATTTAAATAAATGAATATAGGTCATAAGAATATATGCATTTAATATATACTTTTATGATATATATATATTCAATGAATAAGGTATTTTAGTATGAATGAGTTTTAATTAATTAATGGTTCTAAGTTGAAATAAGTTTAATTGATTTTAGATAAATGCTTTGTTTTATTAAATGTTTCGAATATGAAGATATTAGTAAACTTAGAGTAAGTAAACTGATTTAAATGTTAATCAAATGACTTCATTACTTAAGTGTTTTGATTATGATTATAATTGTGAAATTAGAGTTAATAAATTATTTATTTTAGTCAAATGAACTTGATTATTAAATGCTTTGATTATGAATTTAATGGTGAAATTTAAAATACATGAATGGCTTTTATTTATTTCAATGTCGAGAAATGAAATTGGTTTATTTGATTGGACAAATGCAAGAAAAGAAAACTGTGATTGACTGGATTTAGGAAATCTGAATGTTAGCTTATTTAATTGATTGAAATGTTTTTAATGTTTATACGTTCTTGCTCGATGTTGGGAGTATAGAGCAATTGTTTGAAGTCTTCCAGATAGGGGTTTGTAACCTGTTGTGGGTTGTCATTTTGATAGTCAACCTTTGGATTCTTGGGGGCTAGTGCGTCAAATCTTATCCAATGTTAACCCGGTTATTGTGGACGGGTTGTGAGGACTTAAGGTCCTATATGGGAGTCATTCTCCTTAGGTCGCACGTGTGTACCCTTGAGGGTGGATTTATTCCACGAGTTGTCTTAGAAGAGTGGCTTGCAATGGGGGATGACACACAAAGTGGTGTCAGGGAAACCCTTTGCAAGCTGGTTAATTCAGTGATAACTAAATAAAACTTTTAGAAGCTTAGGTTGCATCAAACATTAAACAAGATTAATTATGCCTCGCTCATGGACCCAAGGGCTTGTCTAGACTTGGGATAAGACGGGAAGGCCTGGAATAGCAAGGTCATTTATCTCATCTTCACGAGAGGTATTTGACTCCGCATGAGTGAGCATGGGTGCCAGGATTTTGGTAGAGGCCACCAGGATAACCCATGGTGGGGGCTGGAGCCTAGGAAGATTCCCAGAGGATATCCCTTGACGAGCTATGTGATGACACTCTTCTTAAGTCAACTGTTTGTGTGTTTGGTCTTTGTGACTAACTCGATCTATTTTATGTCTAGAAGCAATGTAACCTATGTCAATGATGTGAGAGTCATACTAGTGTTGTTCGTTTGACTATCCTATTCATGTGATGTGTACTTGTGTTTATTTCGTATCAGTTTTGTGTAGCCTATGTCTAGAGGTAGAAGGTCTTGCCTAGGAATTCTTGTTACTATCTCCTAGCACTAGGGGTGATCCTTCGGGTATCACATGGTTGGGTGGAACGTGCACCATAATCCATTGAGTTGGCAGTTGTTCGTATGGACGATATTTCCAGATGGAGAGCTCGTGGGACCCAATCTTCATACTTTATTCTTTCAATTGTTATGTAATGTAATACCCCTCTTTGTATCAAGGTGGAATTTGTAAATGTAATCCTTATGTTTTGGAAGAATCTCATTCCGGGAATGAGCGTTGCAATCATAATGTAAAGTATATTATTGGGATCACATGGAATGCTTATGTCTCTGATTTATTTTATAATGTATGGAATGTATGAACAATTATCTGTTAAGTAATGTGATGTAATGGTTTAATTTCATGTTCATGTTTGGATTAAAGTAAACTCAGTCGCATAGCCTTAGGGATTGTTGGCAATACGTAGTAAACCTACTTGTTATTGTACTTAAACAAAAAAGAAACAATTGTTGCATTTTAATAGTAGATTGCAACTTTCCCTAGGGTTGCGTGGCGAGGTGTTACAAAGATGTCTTCAAATAGGTCATATTAGTCACATGGTATACTATTATGCCTTACACATCTAACCTTTTTTCCATTTTTTACAACTTCCTGAACATTAGTGGAGAAGAAGCCCAAACCAAACAATGCTACCATAAGACCACCAACATTGGAAAAAATGAATCCACCTAAAAAAATATTCAATGAATCTTTAATTGCAATGGATCTTGCTATGGACTGTCATCTAAGGATTTGCATAAGACAGATTTTTCTATGATGAATTTTATTTGTATTCTCTACTATTGCACAATCCTTTATAATGCATGCTTTATTCCATTTAGGTTTCTATGATAGCTCCTCTATTCTAGATTGTGACTATAGGTCCTTTATGAAACTTTCATCAAACCTCACTATCATCATTTTTTATGGCTTTAAAAAATACCCACACTCTCTCTCTGTTAAACTATCATGGACACTACCCTTTGTCTCTTTGTATTAATACCCAAACAGATCTCTACCTCTCTCATTCTTTATTAAACTCATATTGTTAGTACATATCCTTTTGAGAGCATCTATCTGTAATAAATATCAATGTCTTCTTCCACATTGTATTCATGACATCCTATCATATTACTCTGAACTTTATTTCCATGAACCTTTTTGACAAAATTTTGGAAGTTATAATATCTGGAAAATTCCTCCCTTTCTATTTGTTGTCAATGTAAAAATCCTAGTAACTTCCCTATCCCCTAAGTGATATCTAGCTTGACACTTCAAGAGCACCCTAATCACAAGTTCATGCAACCTAGTTTTGACATCTTTAACTTACAACCTACATTCATTGACACAAGACACAAATTCATTCACCCTTGAAACCTACATTCATTGAATATAGCCTATTTGGATTGTACACCATTGTCACTATATGATTAGCTTGTGACCCTATCATATGCACTCTATCTATTGTAATTGTTATTGCTTTCTTCAAATGGGTTGCTTCATTATCTTCACCTAGATGAAGCCATTATTAGCACTCAAGAGACCTATTTCCTCCCCAAACCATTGGCATCTCTATTGACAATGCTTCCTTACTCACCATAGTCTTTAACTACCCAAACATTCACCCTTGCTTAAGCTTTTAAAATAAATGTAGTTGCTCTGTCACCTTGAAACACTTGAATTTTCATAGCTATGACCTTGTTCTCTATGCTACATGTCCAACTATTATACACATGAAAAAATATTTTGATTGAAGCTTAAGGTGTCAAACACTTGGTATCTTCATCTATGTTAAGTAGAAGAATTATTTTCTTATGAAACCCTAATGACTTTTTGACCCTCAAAAACTTTATACACAATCATATTCCTTCCGTATACATGAACTTCTACCATAGGAAAATCATTATACCAAACTACTACATCTAGCTTACTATCATCTGATATCATCACATTATTCTCATTGACTATCTATCTATGACTATGACTATGTCATCTTGGTTACTTGGCATGAAACTCTACAATTGTCCATCATTATATATGTAGAGCTTGATTCTCCATTTCATCATCATTGAAACACTATCACCAAATATGAAGCCTATTGTCCTTTATTCTTGCATTCTAGATATTGATAACAGTCATAAGGATTTTCCCTCATGTTCACTTGAATATATGACTATCCTTCATCTTAATACTCAAAACATTGTCTTCCTTCATGGCATCCTAATTGCTACTTTATGGACCATCCTTTTCAATTTTATTCATGCTCTTTTATGATTGTGGTGGCAAGGACTCATTGTTGATGTCATGAATAAATTACATGATTAACACTATCCCTTATCTTTTGATAAGACTATAAAACCGCCCTCCTTACTTGGTGAAAGCGACTATCACATTCTTCTTGCCTTAATTGTCCCTATAGATTTCAAAGCCACTGTCCTTGCCTGATTGACTATGAATCTATTGGAACTCCTATATTCTCCATGACTATGACTAAGAGGGTTTGAAGAGATGCATACTTGTCCCCTCAATTTCTATCATGATAAACCATTCCATGTTGGCAATCCATCCATATTTCTTCCCTTCTTGACTATCACAGTTTACTATTTTATAATGACCATAGTTAGAACCTTCAAGACCATAAGAGATCCATTCTTTATTTGCACACTGGTCCATAACCCTACTTAAGGAAAGGCCTTCTCTACATTTCTTTTTCTTTTCTAATTCAAGCTCCCATTTAAAGGAAACATTAAGGTCCTTTCAGACTTGAGCTTCAAGAGTAGTATATATTTTGTTGCAGCATCATCCCAGTGGTTGTGCTTCAAGATGAGTAAGTTTCTCTATGACAAGTTATATTATTTCTCCAGTTGCAAGAGCAATAGCAGCCTAAGCTTTTGCCACCGGTTTATCAGTTTCACTTCCAAATTTTTCATCACTTATAAGGTATTTATAATCAAAACTTGAGCTCACAAAACCAATACTTGAAACATTGTAAGTTCTTAACAATAAAAATTCATGAATGATGAGAGCCCCTTTTGTAAAGAGAAACAAGGGAGACATATGGAGAATCATTTCTTCTAACTACATGGAGACAAACTATCAGTTCTTCTACATATAGCCCATTATAATGCCAAAGTTATATATCTTGTATTCTTCTCTGAAGAAAAATATTAATGAGATCCAAGCCATGAAACACTTTGTATCAAAACCCTACAATTCTTGCAACCTCATGACTATGACCATTATATTTGTCTTTAAACCCTTTTATCACTACACACAATGATAACAAGAATTTGATGAGGTTGTTCTTGATTTGAATGTAGATTATCCTTTGAAACCTCTTGTTTTGTTTGAGTGCATCATTTTTCCTCAATTGGTAGGATGAATATTCACATAAATAATCCCTTTTAACAAGAGCACTATACCTTCTTAGTGGCAGTACACTACATCTTTCAATTCAATCTTTCCTTTGCTATTAATATCTTTGGAAATACATCAAGTTTTGTTCCCTTCAACTTCTTATAGTTAATATAACCTATTTTTGGATTAACCTTGTAAGGAAAGATCTTCAAATAATATGGATAGTCAAGAACCATAATCCAATCCTTTGGTAGAAAAAGGGCAGTATAAACAACAAAGTTTGTAAAAGTACATTAATAAGGTTGAATATTCATACCCCATTTTTTCAGGTTCTAGGTGAAATGTTGCCTAAGCTTCCTCAACTCAACTTCTAGAAACACATGGACTCAATCTAATCAATATACTCGTTACTTCTATAGTAAAATGCACCTGGCCACCCCTCCTAAGCAAAAACTCTTTCAAACATATTTTTGAGTTTCTATTTTATAGAATGCATAGAAGTAATTTTTTTACACTGTAGAATTATCATCAAAAAAGGTCTCGATGTAGATGCTTCATATGGAATACAATGCAGAACATACAAAATAGGATCAAGTAGTTCATGCATTCTTAGTAGCAAAATGCATCTAAGAATAGCCTACTATGAAGTGTTTTTTTTTTAAACTAAACTACCATGCTCAGGGTAAACAAAACCCATATGGTTTTTCTCTTTCATAAAATGTGGGTCAATAAGAAGGTTCCTTATTAACTCAACATACTTTCTTGTGTTTAAGATATCAGCTCCATGTTCTATCATTGCATTCTCTTGCATGAGCTTGAGACCAAATTATTTAGGCTTCTAGAATATTTTTTGTGAATCTAAAGGCTTCCATGTTGTTTGTTAACTTCTTGACCGCCATTGTAGCCTAGTGAAGCTGGCAAGGAAAAAAAATCATAACAATAAATCCTAAGGTTCAAACTGGTCAAAGAGAAGTTGAACCTTTTCATTAAAATTTTCCCTCCCAAAGTATGTAACATGATATTGACTCTTTCCAAGGTTTTCAAAAAGAAACAATTTACTCCTTTTTTTTTTTCAACAAAGCATGGTTTGATGCATAAAAGTCTATGTCCTTGTTTTTTGATATATAAGATCATATCTTGTAAGTGTTCTTACAACCTATTTAGAAAGCTATTTAAACCAAAGGATTGAAAATAGACTAACAACTTTGGAAACCTCTATGAAATGCTTGCCTGCTAAGCATCTAAGATCAGTTGCCTCATATATCCATTGGGCATAGGATTCAAGGGATTCCAAAAACAAACTTAAAAAAAACCTAGCAACTCGTTGTTAATACTTCAAGGACAGCTAACCAAACACCCAAATTGTGCTTCAACACTTGGATAAAAGACAAACTAACAATGTGCATCAACAATTATTGAATTGAAGGAAACCTATCCTAAGCTACCCTAACCAATAACAACACTTGCTCAAATGAAAAGATGCATTATCTCATTATGTTATTCACCACTTCATGAGGGAGATAATCATTATGATTTCACTTTTGTATCCCCATAATATGAACTCCTTGTTTCACAAAAAAAAATCACCAAGTTTGTTGCATTGTCTATAGATAGTTGAATCACCACATTAGAGAAGCTAGATATGAGGATTAAAGATTCATTAATAAGGTGATCAATGAACTAATTAGGATGAGAAAAATTGATAATAAAATCAATATATTTAAAGTTTCCCCCTCCACCTTTACAGATCTAACCCCTAATTCATGACATAACAAGAAACCCTAGAAAGCAACAAAGGCTTTAACAAAGTAACTAGTTTGGAAACCCAAATTAGGTGCCAAGAATTCTACCTGACTAGCTTGCAAAAAACCCACCACCTCCCACTAGGTTGGGATTACCCTAGGAAGCTCCATGAAAGTTAATATTTCAATAATTAGATATATGTATGAGGTAATGGGAGATATGACAATGGAAGGGGGAGGGGGGTTGGTCACTAGGCACACCTAAATGCTACTTGGAGGAAAATAGGGATTTCAATTGATGGATGGGGTGACCACAAGGTTGGAGAGAATAGCTAGAAATTTCAACCAAAAATTTATCCTTAATAGAGATAGAGCACAAAAATTCAATCTTGTAGGCCAAGGAAGAAACACATTTGAAAAATCTATTAGATTTCTTACTAACCATAGGCTCCCACAAAATATGGTGATGGGCTAGAGACCACAAAATATTGAGAGAAAGGATGAAAAATGAGGTTGAATATTGGGAAACGAATTTAGATAAAGAGGAAGGAAGCACCCAAGATAAATTGAGAAGAGAAATAATATGATCCCAAACTAATGAGGAGAAGGGGAAGTCAAATCAACATAGAAAATGTGCATATACTAATTAGAATTGGGCCTCCTTGTGCAATATTATCAACTAGAAGTATTTTGTTTTAAGAAACAAACTACAAAAGATATTAATATTCAAAGTGAGGGGCTTAACTGAAAGTTTAGCCTAAAAAGGACAAGGGAGACTCATGGGAAGGATTAAGGAGTATCTCAATGAGATATATTAGGAACTAGAAGAGAGGCAACCTAGATCAAACAGTCAAGATTATGGGACCAGGAAACATGGAAGCCTCTACGCATAGCCCAAAATTTGACAAGATGGGGTAAAAGGATAACATGGGTGGTGGGTATAGCTTTCTAGCATCTTCAAGAAACATCCTTAATGTAAATCTTTTCTAGGAAAACATAGTCATGTTTTTTAAAAATTACGATTGAGAGTGTCCAATCCCATAGCATGCTCCAAAATATAATGAGATATAAGTAGCATGTTGATATTGAGAGGAGATTAGGAATTTAAAATTGGTGACTTATTTCTATATCATTTTTGGAAGGAGATGTTTCCTCAAGGGACTTACAATAAAATAAAATGGTAAAATATTGGACCTTGTAGGTTATAAAATAAAATTTATATTAAATGATTATGAGATCAAAATTCTAGGAGCCTAAAAAAAATAATAGTTTCAAATTTCCAACAAAAGAGTGGATACAATAGGTACCAAAGAAAGATCAAGATAAAGTAGAGGTAGTGATGGATTCCTAAGTGATTACAAATACTAGGGGGAAGAAGTCTAGGAAATATTTAGCTAAATGGAAAAAATAATGGATGAAGTAACATGGATAAGTGCATCCAATATTGTTGAACATGAAATCTTAGTTTCAATTTTATTTTGTAACCTTTCGGATTTCCTTCTATTCATGGTGTTTTATCTAGCCCTAGAAAACAAAGTATAATTTTTTGGAATTTATATTCACTATTTGTGTGATGGCATGTGATATGATGCTTCTTCTTGTTGGTTGTTTAAGATCTAAAGGAACGCTTTTTATTTTTTGGGGCTACAAGTTGATTCTATTTGCTTCCAAGATCTAGTAAGAAGATCAAGATTTTCTAGACCATGAAAATTACTTAGATTCCATGGATTGATAAATCTAGTTTTGGTGAAAGAGAAAGAATAGATTCTCAATAAATATAGAAGAGAATAGAGCATAGGAATGAACAAGGATAAAGCGTAGAAAAGAATAAATTTATAATATGAAGAAAAAGGTTATGTTTATGAATCCATATATATGAAAAATATAGGTTACCAAAACTTACCTATAGCCCTTGAAGCACTATGTAATTTTGTAAATAATTTATATTAAAAGCTATAGAAAGTATTAAATTTTATCACCATTTAACATTATTACTTTGATACTATAATTTAATGTGTTAATTAATTTTTGGATTGCTAGATTACGTTTTTTTAATTAAAATACTTAGTATAGGTTGCATTCTCCTTTGTTCCTTTAGTAGGGATTTCATCAGCTACAAGAGTTATCGCAAAGGGAAGGAGAGGAAAAACTAAGTGTTTACAATAAGAGAAAGAATGTCATGATCAATGATGAGTTGGTATGGTATAATTGAAGGCTCAATTATTTTTTATTTTGGTAAATTAGGATTTATAGGAGATGAGCCCAAAGGGGGAGGAGGGCCAACAAGAAAAACTATGGTTTGGATGGTTGACCCAATGGGATGGATCTCATTGTGGAAGAAAATGTAGGTATTTCAAGTGTAATAGGGGGATGTGAATAAGATAAATATTATTCAATCCCTTAGGGACTACCTTCTTGGGCTATAAAATTAGTTGATTTTAGTAGCAGTGCAAGTAAGTTCAACAATGGAAATAGTGATGTAAAGTTCAACAAAATAAATTATAAAAATTACAGTAATTATAGGGGAAAGAGGATATAAGGCAAGATGAATTTATATTAGATTATGACACAATATTTATAATAGGTTCTTGATAGGATTGAAAATTATCATTCTTTCCTATTTTTCCTTTACTTGTAATGTTACCTCTTCCTTAGTAATTCCCTCGATTGAGTAGGTTTCTTTTTGTGGAGGCTTGATAAGGTGATCTGTTTCATTAATTTAAGATTTTCCTTGCAAAATTTTGCATTCATCAAGGGTGAATTTTTGTGGACTCTTTGATCTAGGTTGTCTCTTAACAGTTGGAAAAAGATATTAAATTATAAGGAATACTTCCTTACACCTTTTTTGTGTTTCAACTATATTCTACATTCAAATAAACTAGTGTCTTCTTATGCTTGTAGCCCTTTGAATTTATATTTTTTAGTGATAAGTGTATAACCTATAAAATTATCATAAAATTGAATGATAAACAAAAAAATAAAACAATCACAATCAAATTCAAAAGAGATCATAACAATA